>ML810696.1:27614-46788 GCA_009831015.1 Picea engelmannii
GTCAATAGTTGGTATGAGAGGAGGGACTCTAGATGGATGAACAACCACACTTCAAGGAAATGGATGATGGAGCCAAGGGCCCCTAGTGTTAATATTTTCTCATCTATTTCCTCCTCAAGCAGGTAGGCTCTGGGTATTTCATGGGTGTTGTTGGTGAGGTGATACCTTATAGATAGATACTTCATTTCGACTTGTCATTGAGCCATTTTGGTGTTTCCATAGGGTTGTTAACTCATGGCTCTGCCCATAAGACTGCTACCTCACTACTATATCCTAATATTTGGGGAAAGCCCTTAAAAAGATTATATTTAACGAGGAACAAGCAGTCATTATCTATATATTTTATTTTAAAATATTAAAAAAAAAATTAACAACAAAAGTATTAATATAATTTGTCCTTTCCTCCTACTTGCCATCATAAATTCTTGATTATGGTATAATCTATTTCTAAGAATCACATTTAACTTTTGAGCCAATAAATGATCTCTGGGAGCATTCCATGATGGACGTTGATCTTCTAGTTATTAATTGAAGTCCAACTCAAAATGATCATGACATACCTCATAGGTTGTTGGCTTGATCACTAATAATTATATGATGTGTGGATTTTACTGAAGATTGATGTAAATAAGGGTTTTAAAGTTCTTCTCAAGTGTCCAAAGATTCAAAGTTGACGGCGGATTAGGAAAATAAAAAATGCATGCTAAACAACTTGTTTCTTGAACCTTTTATGAATCAATTCTTATCAAAAAGTCTTTTAAAGTCATATTATTTGTTTGTATCTATAGAGAATACAATGTTCTAGTAAGCCATCTATCTAAGGATGCTTTGGTATTGAAGATATTCTTTATCAAAAAGTCTTTTAAATCCATATTATTTGTTTGTATCTGTAGACAATACAATGTTCTAGTAATCCATCTAAGGATTCTTTGGTATTGGAGGTATTGGAGATATTCTTTGTCTGTATCTATAGACAATACAATGTATGTTATAGTAAGCCATTTATCTAAGGATGCTTTGGTATTGGAGATATTCTTTGTCTATATCTATAGAGAATAGAATGTTGTAGGCCAGTTATCTAAGGATTCTTTGGTATTGGAGGAACAAGAGGTCACTTAACAAGAGGTCATTGTTCCAAGGCATATTAACTCTATTCAATTAGTCAAAGCTTATGCAAGGTAGTTTTGACCTCGAAACAAAATATGCATCAGCTCATTTTACCTCTAATTCTTGAGGAATCAAATGAGCATGATAGGACTTGCCATAGTCAGTCTACCATACAGTAGACAACCACATGGTGTATACATGGATTTTCCTCATTGTAGCAGAAAATATGCTACAAGTAAACATGCAAATATACCAGAAAAGAGAAATCGAGACTATAATCTTGCATAAAAAGAATTAATTCTCAAACAAAAGTTAATTTCCAACAATGGAAAAACTGAAAATTGCAAGGAAACATAATGAAAATGATTTCAATACAAAGAAAGCAATCAAGAAACCCCTTTGGTATGCCTTAATTGATTTATTTTTCTTTGATGTGTGTCGTTTGGGAAACAATTACAAACAATTTTTTCATGTCATTTCTCTGTTTTTGTTGTGTACGAAGTTTCTTGTGGCCGACTCTCAATAGACGATCTTCCATGATCCCGGAAGCGCTCACGTCAACTTGTATTTATGGGATTTATGACTCACTAACTAATCATCGACACCTCTCTCGTCTTTGGTAGAGCGCAAGAAGAGAAAATTGTCTCTCTCTACACCATGTTGTCAAGTTTGTTGAGAATGTGCTTCCATGGTTTTATGTTGGTATAAACTTAAGGGGTAATTGTTGGGATCCTTCATGGTTTTATAGCCCTGGAGGAAAAGAGTTAGCCCTTAACCCTTAAACTAGCATACTCCATCTTAACCCTGACCTATTAACTTCAAACCTCCATGTTTTTGCACCCTCATATACTATTTCATATAGATTAAGGTTTTCAACTTGCCTTTTCTTTATCTAGATGCATAACAAATCCCAAGTTGACAAGGATCTAGTTTATTTTAGGTTGCTTAAAGTAAGGAATGTAAACAATGCATTGGTCTTTTTTATGTTATAGTATTTAAGAAAAATAAGACGCCTTATTTTATATATTTCCCTCTATTACACTTACAATTTAATGTTGTTTAACTTTATAGTACTCCCTATGCAATATATTATAAAAATTTTCATTAGCCTACTTTGCTAATGTATCTTGCTCATAACTTTTAGTGATAATATAACTACTTTGACCTACCAAAATGAAGAGCCACAAATATCTGAGAGATTGGCTCGATGAGCTACCCTACATCTTCAACTCTACAAGACAAGGTGAATTTGTCGTGCAACAGCTATGACAATTAGTTACAGCGACAAAGACAACGATACTCTTTATTTCCATTTATAACAAACTTCATGCGTACAGGTTAATCTTGCAAGATAAATACAATACCTTGTTTTAATTTACATAACTCATTTTTATTAAGAGTTAGAATTTCAGTGTATAGAACGACACTTCGGTAAACTAGTAGGGGTAGACTGTGAGTAACCACCATCGTGACTTACTAGAGAATAAGGCCCATTCATTATACAATGCTTATATGAACGCCTGACCCCGTACAAGGTGTGTACGTTGTACCATGCATTTCCGCAATTATTTGATACTTAACGCAGTAAAGTCATTTACAATCCGACCAGTAACACATCAAAATCACACAACCATCAAAGCATACAACATCAATTATTCATAATAAATAAAGTCAACTTTGTTTTAATAGTTGTTGGCCCCAAATTTTAATTAAGGGTTTAATCATAAATAAAGTTAAACCTAAATGCTCACAATCTCAGACACTATACTACTAAATGGAAAAGCACCAACATGGAGACTCCCCACCGAGGCTAGAGAGCAGTTCACGAAACTACAACTTCACCGAGAGTTTAACAAAATAGTTAAAACCAATATGGAAACCTTCCCATCAAGACTCTAGAGCACCTGGCTTCTGTCAGTGAAACTAGAACTTCACCTAGACTTTAAGAAAATAGTTAAAACCCCAAGCCCTAGAATCAAAGATTCTCAAGAAATCGTAGATACAAACTAAGATCATGAATCTTAGAGGTAGTGCTTCACAAAATTACGGTAAATAAATTAATACCCTAAACCCTAGACGCCAACAACCATAGATCACCAAAAATCTAGAAAACATTCATAATTTGGACACCAAAAACCTGGAAAAAAATAAAAACCCTAAGCCCTCGAACTATTAATTCATCGAAAAAATGTGAAATTTTCATAATCTATATCATATAAATGGTATTTTTGCCACAAATTTTAAGGGGAAAAAACAGTTAAAACCTGGTAAACTAGAAAGAATAATTTGCCTTGGGTTATCCAAAATCGTTGCAATGACCACCTTTCTCCTAGTCACCATACCTATTGGGATCTAGTCCTCTAGGATCTCCTCTCTCACCAGTCTCTGAGTCAACATATTCTCTGCCCTCCTCATCCTCCTTATCTTCCTCGCTATGATTTCCATGTGGTTCTTCTTCTTGTTCGTTTTCATTTTTTAGCTCATTAGAATTAACAGGATCCTGGACTGACGAGAAGAAAAACCTCGGCATAGGTTTGTGATCCAAACCTTCGGAATGCAGATTCCGCCGAATTTGAAATCAAATTTGATAAGGGTACATGTTTGCAAGAAACTGTCATTCTTCTCCACATGGTAAATGCCATATGAATCAGTAAATGCACACCCCAACATTCATTTTTTCGTGAGAAATCTACCTAGCTTATTTTATAAAATAAAAGTGGATTTTTTTAGGCCTAGGTCCTACTGTCAACCAACACCTAGAAGTGGTAATTGAAACATGGTGTGAAGTTACCTAATAACAACACTCCGACAACAACTAGCCAGCAACTAGAAATTCATAACTGCAACGTGGTGTGGGATAGTCAAATAAATGTCTGGGAAATTTGTAATTGCAACGTGGTGTGGGCTAGTCAAACAAATGTCTATTATCATATGTACGATGTTGGAAAATGCAGCCTATATCCCCTAGTGGTTGGCACCTAGAATTTGTTACGGGCCCTGCAAGTTTGAACTTGCAATATTCGGTATTATGAAGACCAGGTCCACACAGAGATAGTTTTTGTTGAATGGGTTTCCCCTTTCTTCACTAACATCTTTGATCAACAACCTTGGACATGCTCAATACATATCTACAATGTGAATCTTCTAAAGTGGAATGAGTTGTTCGTGAAGGCTGCTAGGCTGGGCGGAGGCTGATTACTCCTCAAATTCCAGCGCTCATCAATGTACCCAAGTTGGTTAGCCTGGTTGAAATCCATTGAAAGTTGTGGCAGAAACATTCCTCATCACACTTAGTGCAGGAGTATATATTTTACACTACAACTCATTAATTTATAATCATTGTATTGTTTTGATTTATTTCAATCCTTAAATGTTACAATTATTCACGTGTTATTCAATTCAATATCACTTATATCACTTACCATTATCATTTAGTTTTTGAATGTAAGCTCGCAGAAACTAAATGTTCCATCGAGAGTAGGTTTGACTCCTTTTCTTCGGTATGGAGCAGAGATCATTCTTCCCTACCTAGATAGGGAAAAGAGGTAATAAATCTTGTGTACTTCTTGTATATTTGTATTAATTTGATTAAATATGAAAGAGTTGTGTAGGAACTACAACACCTGATAAGACAATACAAAATTGGAAGAGTGGATCCTCTACTGAGTAGAGATGTGAATCAAGTATCCAGAAAAAGGAGGACAAGCAAGGAATTGCACCTTAGTGCTCAGATTGGAGACTACGACATAGACTATGTGGTCCTTGACCTGGGATCAGAAGTAACTGTTATAATGAAGCAGACTTGGGAATTGATGTGAAAACCTAAATTGATTTACTCTCCTATTGGGCTTAGGATGGCTAATTAGCAGGCGGTGAGACCCTTTGGAAGACTAGAGCATGTTCCTGTGGACATCGATGGAGTGAGGACATTTGCAGACTTCGAAGTGATCAAGATTGTTGATGATAGATGCCCATATCCGGCATTGTTGGGTATTGATTGGAATTTCGACAATCTGACTGTTATTGACCTGAAAAAGAGAAGGATGACATTTGAAGGTGATGGCCTTAGGTTCATTGCAACTCTTGACCCTGATGAAGGTTGGAAATACACAGAACCTATAAGAGACAAAGATCGTGCCTATGATCTAGAGAACATGTATAAACTAACAGCACGACAACAAGATTATATTAACCCTACAGCAGATGGAAATCTAAGTTTGCGAAGTGAAAGTGCATGTTCGTCAAATTCAAAAGAAGCATTGGAAAATTGGCAGAACATAATGTATGAAGTCTCTACGTGGAGGTGTGCCACGTTGACTAAGGAAATTCACTGGATTGGAACAGAAGTAAGTAATCTTACTACAATTGATGGATTGAATAATTTAGAGACATGTTTTCTTGAATTTGAAGTAATTGTACCAATACAACAGAGGTTGTTGGCACTAAATGAAGCTTTGAAAGAAACACCAGCTAGATGGTGGGAAACACACAAGAAGAACATCGCAGAGTAGGTACAATGTTGCACCTTGTTGACAATATGCTTTTCAGACCAAGATGAAGGTTGCAAAGTTTGATACACAGGTCAGAGTTGTCCTAAGAAACATATGCAAAGTTGTGAGGAAGCCTGGAGAAACATTCCTAAACAATAGTGGGTACATAAGTTCATTAACACCTTAGATACTATGCATATCAACTGGTATCTTCAAGCAAAACTGTGCTTAGTCACTACATATTGGTATGATATGACCCACAACTTTATAGCTACGTTCCTATTTGAAATTTAGTACCCCACAGTAGATCGGGATTTACAAATTGTAAGACAAAAGGTCTTTGAGGAGGCACCTAACCCCCCTCTTGAACAATAAGAATATGAATGGACTGCACCTCTTCAGCGGTTACAGGGTTGTTATAATATTAATGTTGATGAGGACGATGACCCTAGAAATGTGAAAAATTCAGAAACTGAAGGACAGAGAGATATAGAAGGGTCGGGGATTGAATTACCTTTTGTTGGGAAGCCTATTAAAATTAAGAAGGTTAACATTGGAATAGAGCAAGCACCTAAGTTGGAAAATATTGGAGACTATTGAGATGATGCTACTATTGATAAGATTACAGAACTATTGCATGAGTATCAAGACTTGTTTCCAACCAAGTTTACAGACATGAAGGGAATTAAAGGACCCATGGGAGAAATAAAGATTCCTTTTAAAGAATATGCAAGGCATGTCAAGCAGAGGCCTTACAGACTGAATCCCAAGTACATGCATAAATTTAAGACTGAATTAGATAGAATACTGGAAGCAGGGATCATAGAACCAGTTGAATAATATGAATGGATCATCCCTATGGTGGTCCAAGATAAGAAGTCAGAAGAAATCAGAATCTGTGTAGATCTAAGGAAATTGAATAATGCATGTTTACATGATCTATTTCCTACACCTTTTACTGATGAAGTTCTAGATAATGTAGGAGGACAAGAAGTTTATTCATTCACAGATGGATTTTCGGGCTATCACCAGATCAGAATTGTTAAGGAGGACAGACATAAGACTACATTTGCAACAGAATGGGGTTCTTTTCACTACATTGTGATGCCTTTTGGTTTGAATAATGCACCAACCATCTTTTCCAGGGTGGTGGTCGAAGCATTTAAGGAATTTTTACATAAGTTTTTGGAAGCATACTTTGATGATTGGATCATTTTTAGTCTACTGAAAAATCATATTGAATGTTTGAGATTAATATTAGATAAGTTCAAGCAATGTCAGATTTCCCTGAACTTGAAGAAGTGTATTTTCTTTTCACCTTTTGGAGTGTTATTAGGACACATTGTGTGTAAACAGGTGTTGTTGGTAGATCCTTCCAAGATTGTTATCATTTGTTATCTATCTCCTCCTATTTCGGTTAGAGAGTTGTGCACTGCATTGGGACACACTGAATAGTATAGAAATTTTATTAAGGGCTATGCATAGATAACAGAACCTATGGAAAAGATATTAAAGAAGGCTAGTAAGTTTCAATGGACAGTGGAATGCCAGTAGAGCTTCGACACACTAAAGCATAAAATGGTCACCGCGGCTATTCTGGTTTTTTCATATTGGAGTAAGGAATTCCATGTTCATGTCGATGCTTCATCCATTGCATTAGGAGCAGTTTTAGCACAGCGAGGTGCAAGATATATTGACCACCCTATATCCTTTGCTAGAAGGAATATTTCTACATCTGAAATAAATTATACTACCACTAAAAGAGAAGGTTTAGCAATGGTATATGCATTGTAGAAGTTTAGACACTACTTGTTGGGAGGACATTTTAAGATGTTTACTGATCATTCTGCATTGAAGTACTTAGTCAACAAGCCAGTGTTGGGGGGGAGAATATGCAGATGGATATTATTATTCCAAGAGTATGACTTTGAGATTGTGGTCAAGCCAGGAAGAATGAATAAGGGACCTGGCCACTTATCCAGGTTATAACATGGAGAGGAACCTACCAGTTTGGATGATACACTACTAGATGCACAGTTGTTGGCTATCAGAAAAGTCGATGATCACTTCGTCGAGATAGTCCAGTTCCTGTCCACAGGAATGGCACCTCACAAATATACAGTTATTCAGAAGAAATAGTTGGTAGTCTGCATTGCAGATTTTCAACTTATAGTTGGATAGTTATATAAGATGGGACCAGATGAGATCTTAAGAAGACGTGTTATTGAGTTATAAAGACCATTGATCCTTACAGAAGCACATGAAAGTGTCGCAGGAGGACATTATGCAGGGAAATCAACAACGCGGAAGGTTCTCAGAGCTGGCCTCTGGTGGCCCAATTTACATAAGCATGCTAAGGAATACTACAGAGCATGCGATGTATGTCAAAGAATCAAGAAACCTTCTAGAGGGGATGAGATGCCTTTAGCACCTCAATTAAATTTACAGGCATTTGAGAAATGGGCTATTGACTTTGTGGGCCATATAAACCCACTAGGAAAGAGCACAGGAGCTTGATACATTATGACTGCTACATAGTATTTGACCAGATGGGCAGAAGAAAGAGAATTTAAGGATTGTAGTGCAGCTACAGCTGCCCAGTTCATCTTTGATGATATCATAACCAAATTTGGATGCCTAAACATCCTTATGAGTGATCGAGGCACACACTTCATTAAAAAAACTATTGAAGCCTTGACTCGGGAATTTGATGTTCACCATCAGAAAAGCACACCATACCACCCTCAAGAGAATGGTACAGTCGAAGCTTTCAATAATATCTTGGAGACAACACTGACTAAGATTTGCAGTGTTAATAGAGATGATTGGGATTTGAGAATTCCATCAGTGTTATGGGCTTATTGAACTAATTGCAAAAAGTTAACAACGCAGACTCCCTTCAAGTTAGTTTATGGCCTGGAAGCAGTGGTACCTATGGAATATTTGGTTCCTAGTTTAAGAATTGTAGCATTTACAGGTATGGATGACATCGAGGTTGTTCAAGACAGGCTCGTGCAGTTGATAGAATTAGATGAAGACAAGTCCATTGCATGATTTCATCAGCAGGTACAAAAAGAACGAGAAAAGGCTTACCATGACAGACATATTAAGAAGAAATTGTTTAAATAAGGAGATTTGGTACTTTTATATGACAGCAAGTTCATGAAGCATCCAATAAAGTTCAGGACACATTGGCTTGGGCCATTTGAGGTTTTCTATGTTACAGAAGGAGGAGATACACAACTAAAGACCCTTAATGGAGAATGGAAGGATGGTTTAGTAAATGGGAGTCAGTTGAACCTATATTGTGACAACCAGTCCCCTCACAACTCTTAGTAAAAGGAAAGGAAGAAGGTTCTAGGTACCAGGTGCAGTTGAAATTGGGTATCAGACATAGAAAAGACAGTTTTCACACGACGGGAGGGTAAGAGCAGAAATCACAAGATGCTCTACACAGTCTACAGTCGAAGTAATACAAAAGGCTCAATCCTGCAGTGACTCGGGATGACTCACAGGTGAGTGTTGGGGGTCTGTTGGCCCATGATCATGTATTAAGGAAGAAAGAAAATATTAAAGAAGAAGAAAGACAAAGTATGAAGTGCACGGAAGGAACACAAACCGAGGAAGGGTCGAAGTGGTTAAAGAAGCATAAAAGAAGGAACGAAGTAAGGGAAAGAAAGCCATTGACAGAGAATATCAAGGAAGACAAACTAGCAAAGAAGATAGATCGTGGATAAATCAACAAGTGGAATAAGACACTAATGGGTGATTTGGAGAACCTCATAGATAAAAAGGAAGACCAGGTCATCAAAGTTCTTAAAATACGGGTTATGTGGACCTAGGGTTTTGGCACCTAGGGTTTTGGTACCTAGGGTTTTGACACCTGGGCTTCGGTATAGGGTTTTCTACGAGTCATGGAATGTATAAATAGAGGTTTAGAAGAGTTGAGTAGGTGATAGTGAGGTTGAGATGTAATGTGTTATGTCTTAAGAGCATTCTTGTATTTTGGATCTTCAGCTAGGTGTGAAGATTGACTCTACAGCTGGGTGCATGGGGCTAGGAGATAAAGAGGAGAGAGAGGGGGATCTATAGTTGATTGCGTAGATAGAACTGTATATTTTCATCTATTTTATCAATAAACACATATTTGTGGATGTAGCCCTAGGGAGAGGGTGAACCATGTAAATCTTGTTGATCTTGTGGTTGATGCTTTGTTATTTAATATCGGTTATATTGTTATTGCACTGTTATTTTTCTTGTTAAATGGAAGGATATATAACTAACTTCACGGAGTTAAGCATAATATTGTTAGGAATCTCTAGATTATTTTGCATTGTTCTTTAGGAATCATCTTGCATTTCCTCTGGCTGTAGAAACCTGTGTCCTACAACCCCCCTATTGCTACTTCGGGTGAGACTTCATCTGCTTTGCAGGTGTTTCTAAAAGGTCCAGTAGTTAGGGTTTGTTGGTCCGTTGTTAGAGTTGAACCCTGGTTCTGACCCTATGCCAACAGTCATAAAGAAATACTAGATATCCCTCCTTGAAACTCTTCCTCTGGATATGTCTGTCATGCCAATATTTGTCTCTTTCTTTCTGTACTTGCTTTTGAAATACTACTAGAATCCTATCCTCCTCCATTTCCATTAGTTGATTCAACCTCTCTTTCATTGCGCCTCTTTCTGTTATGTTGGTGATTGTTGCTACGCACAAAATGGGTACCAGTAATTATAGTGGTACCACTGCCTCTTTCCCATACACTAACTTGAATGGTGTTTGTCCTGTCATCTTCTTACATGTAGTCCTGTATGCCCATAGTACTGTTGGTAATTTCAAGTCTTGATCATCCCTTTTGACAATGCAGATCTTTGTCAGAGCATTCTCCAATATCTTATTGAAGGCGTCTAACGTTCCATTTGATTGAGGATGGTATGGTGTACTCTTTTGATGATAGACTTCAAACTCCTTAGTCATATCCTTGATATTGTTGTTGATAAAGTTAGTACCTCGGTCACTCATCAAAATCCTTACACAACCAAATCTAGTTATCACTTTCTCAAATACTAAATGTGTTGTTGTCTCTATGCTACAATCTTTTACCGGAGTTTCTTTTTCCCATCTTGTTAAGTATTTTGTCACAGTAATGATATATCTTGCTCCTGAACTTTTTGTTGGTGGATGGATTGGCCCCACAAAGTCTATTTCCCATTTTTCAAATACCAACAAAGTTACTTGTGGTCTTAGGGGCATCTCATACCTTCTATTAGGTTTACTAACCCTCTGACAAACATCACATCTCTTGCAATAGTCCTTTGTATCCTTGTAAATTGTTGGCCACCATAGTCCTGTGTGCAGTACCTTCTGTGCAGTAGTTTTTCCTACATAGTGTCCTCTGTCTATTCCGTCCCGAGCCTCTACCAAAATTCCAGGCCTTTCATGTTCTAGTACACATCTTCTCAAAATGTTGCATGCACCCATTTTGTATAAGTGTCATGCAATCAATTGATAATGGGCAGCTCTGACTACCATATTTTTCTTTTTTGCAGTGTCAAACTCTTGTGGCGTAGTCCCTGTACTCAAGTATTCACTGATGTCATCAAAATATTCGTCAGCTACTTGGACTGAAATTAATTGTGCATCAGGGAAGTTTTTTTCCAAGTTCGTAGGTTCTTCTCCATTGGTTACCCTTGATAGGTGATCTAGTCCTACATTGAGCTTCCCTGGTTTGACTATCACTTCAAAATAAAATTCCTAAAATAATAATAACCATCTATAGATCATTCCCCTCAACACTGGCTTGTTGACTATGTATTTGAGGGCTGAATGATTTGTGAACATCTTGAAGTGTTTTCCCAATAAGTAATGTTTGAACTTATGTAGTGCATAGACCATATCTAGGAATTCTCTTTCTGTAGTGTTTTATTTCTTCTATGATTCAGACAATTTTCTACTTGCAAATGCTATAGGATGATCCAAATCCCCTGCTCCTGGTTGCACCAAAATTTCTCCAAGCGTTATAGATGATGCATCTATGTGCACATGGAATGTCTTTTCCCAATCTGGGAATACTATAATAGGTGTTTTGACCATTTTTTTTTTTAGAGTGTCCAAACCTTGTTGACAATCCTCATTCCACTGGAATTTAGTATCCTTTTTTAATAGTTTATCCATTGGTGCAGTGATCTATGCATACCCTTTTATAATTTTTTTCTAGTAGCTTGTATTTCCCTATGTTTCTCTCAAATGGTGCATTGCTTTTGGTGGTGGTAAATTAACAATGACTACAATATTAGCAGGATCCACCAATAACCCTTGTTTATAGACTATATGTCCCAACAATATTTCAAAAGGTGTCCCAAAAATAAACTTCTTGATATTTAATGATATTTGACACTGTCTGCATCTTTCCAACATTATCCTTAATACTTCCACATGATCTTTTAATAGACTATATACAGTCCAATCATCCAAATATACTTCTAATAATTGATGTATGAACTCCTTAAAAGCAACTATTACTACCCTTGAAAATATAGTTGGTGCATTCTTTAGCCCAAAAGGCATGACTACGTACTGGTAGGATCCCCATTCTATGGAAAAAGTGGTCTTGTACTTGTCTTTTGGGACTATCTTGATCCGATGGTGACCTAAGAATCCATTTGTAAATGAGTAGGTCTCTTGGCCTCCCACATTCTCTAATACCTCATCTGTGAAAGGGGTGGGAAAAGGGTCATGTAGGAAAGCATCATTCAGTTTCTTCAGATCTACACAAATCCTTATCCCTCCTTGTTTCTTCTCTTTAACTGCCATGGGGATGATCCATTTAGATTCCTCCACTGGTTCTATGATACCCGCTTCCAACATTCTATCAATTTATTCTTTCAGTCTTTGTTTATAAATTGGATTTAGTCTGTATGGTCTCTATCGGAAATATATAGCATCGGGTTTGAGAGTCATATTCATCTCTCCTATCTCTCCTACTATGCATTTCATTTATGTAAAAAAAAATTGGAAGAATTCATTGTACCGGCACAATAACTTTGTTATACTTTCTATTGTTTGTTCATCCCAGTAGTCTCCAATGCTTGTTATTTTTGGATTCTCAGTTGTCCCAATGTTGACTTTCTTTACCTTGATAGGTGTAGAAAATACTTTTGATTCCAAACATGGACCTTCCACCTCTCTTTAAACTTCAACTTTTGTAATATGAATGTTGTGCAGGTCATCTTCCTATGGCGCTTCTTCTTCCACGTGATAACATGACAGTAGTTCTTTGATTGTTTTCCTATTCTGTTGTTGACACTCTGTCATGAGTTCCACCTCTGGTTCATCAATAATTATCACCCCTCTAATTTCTTTGAGTGTTGAATCAATGTATGTGTTCTCATTTTCAAATCAGAAGGTTACTATAAAATTATGTTGTAATGTTGTCCATTCTATAGTGCTTTTGCACAGTTTCTGGTCTACATACCAATTTTATGGAATTCCTTCTAAGGTATGGATGAAGTGATGAGGCCATTACTCTAGTGGTGTCATCCTCCACATTGTTTTTCATCTCTCCAAATGTTTTGTTGGTGTCCCCTGTCCATCATACCTCTACATCTTATTTCTCCCTTGCTCTGCGTTGAATCTAATGTGCAATATTCGCTTACATTAGTGCCAGCCATTAATTGTTTCTTTGTGTGCATCCCACCATATTTAATGTGTTGCATTGAGTGAAATGTCTAGGGATAAGAGCCTATGATTCTCTAATACTTCATCTCTGTATCTTGTTAGGAATTCTTCTAAGTCATTTACCCCATGAAAACTGGGGGGTTCTCTTATCTTTGTACCTACCCATCTCATTGTGAAATTTATTCTTGTGCACCTTCTTGTGGACACTTCATGTAATATATGTTGCCAATTCTACAAGACTATATCTGAGTCAGAAGCACATGATGTGAATCTCCTCCAGCTGAGTACCCCATCTTTAGTTGGGTTGACATAATCTTCTTCCTGCATGGTGGTTCTGTATAACTGGTTGATTTCCTCCATATCTAAGCAAGTGGGATCTACAAACCTTTCTCCTTCTAATGGGTCTAATGGTGCAATGACTCTGTATTCTTCTTATTCAAATGTCATATTCCTTATATTCAATTTGATTATGTCATGGTTATCAGATTTCTAATCCAGCCCAAGCAATGATGGATAAGGTGTTGTGCCATCCACTATTTCTAAAACTTCAAAGTCTACCTTAGTGCGCACTCCATCCAGATCTACTATCACACCCTTAAGCCTTCCAATTGGTATAACTTTGTGTTGGTTTACTAGCTTCAATTGGACAAGTGAATAGCCTAGTGTGGGTTCTCCCATACACTGCCATGTCTTCTTGGGTAACACATTTACCTCGGAGCATAAATCCAGTATGATATCCCCCATATTGAAACATCCAATGTTAGCATTCAGTTTGAATTCCCTACTTGTCCTCCTTCTCGTATGGAGGTGATTTACTWTTTTTTTTTTCTAACTTTGCCTCTACCTTTGTGTTCCATTTTTCTAACATATTTTGCAAAACTTTAAGATATGATGGGTTATTCAGTASCTTAACACAGGATTGCAAAAAAAAAATTATGGTACTTACTTACTCTATAGGTGGTACTTCCCTGGTGTGATCCATTGATAAGGGCAGCTTGTACATTGGTACATTTTGAGTATGTTGCAYGGTTGATGTAGATGCAACATCTTTCTTGAGGAAYTCCTGTCTTGCCTCCTTGAATATTTTTTTTCTTTCCCCACATCAAACTGTTTTTGTGGTTCAGTATTCCTCTTCACCCATTGGTGTTGTGTTGGATCTTGCCTTACTGCATCATMTCCTGTATTAGCTCCTCATCGTGTAACTATGTTGATATTTCTTCCATCATCCCTYKCCTCTATATAAATCCACTGAACATTTTGATTGTTCTAATTYTGTTTTTCTTGAATTTTCCCCAAAAGTGTTGTGAATTCCTCTGTATCATGGTTAGCTATGTGAAAATACATACATGTTGTAGGTGGAAGAGAATATACCCTTGCATAATGTCCTAGATGTTGGAATTTTTGGCACACTAATATACCTCGGCCTCTACCAAATCCTCCTCCAACTCATCCTCCACCTTTGTATCCACCTCGATCTGCTTGTGGTGCATTGTACTGAGGCACCTTATTATACTACGCGAGGTTATATTGTGGCTATGCATTATTATATTTAGGTTGCACAATGTTGTATGGAGGTGGTACCTGGTTAAACTGAGGTGCACATTTCCTTGTCATCATCTATGTCTGCACCCTATAGGTGTCTAACGTTATTTCCCGCATCAAGTCCATTGTCCTACAATCTTTGTCATCATGACCACTTGATTTGCAAAAGTTTCAATATGAAATCTTGGGTATTGTTTGATACTTATACATCATTGGACAATGATATGGGTCATGTCCATGTGTATTACATATATTTCACCATGGTCCTTCTATTGGAAAAGGGTTTTGTAGCCATGTTTCCATGTACTGCGCAAAAGTTGGGCACTCATTCTTGTGGTGTCCTTCTCTTTGCTCTTATTCTCATTTAGTTGAAATGTAAAGTTCTTCAGATCCTCCTTCACCTCCTTTATTGTTGGATCTGTCTTCTAATACTAGTTCTCTTCTAGTTGTAAGGCTACCTGCAAAGCCTTTACCTAATTTTGAAACTTATGTTTCCTCAAAGGGCATTTTAAGTGTGGTAATAACGAGTTCACAAAACATGTCTATGTTGCAAGTCAATCATGAGATACTTCAATTTACCCTTCAATCATTTGAACCTCTGATCAATATTCCAAACATACTCTCTTGGTTTCTATCTAATATCAATCATCTCATTCATGTATTGATCCTCTGAGCTAGGCTTCTAAAATTCATTTATCAGTAGCTTCTTGACATCTACAATCATCCTTGTTGTTCCTAGTGGAATGTTTACAGCTAAGCTCATGTACCAATCCAGTGTGTGGCCTTTTAGCATGATAGATAACTGCGCAAGTTTTGTATCCTCATATGTGATTTTCTTTTCTTCCCAAATCTTCTCACAGATAAACAAGTGCTTTTCAGGATCCTCTAATGCCTCTCCCTTGAATTTGGGTAACCTGATGATGGGATCATGTCCTGCCATTTTGAATGGTGATGAACTACAACCTTCGCACGGTATAGATACTTGATTACTACTTACTGAATTGGATCCTCTAGTTGCTTCTCCTTGATTGTGTGCACTTCTTGTTGTATTTATTCCACTAAAATTTGGTTGTCTAAATGGTGGTGTTCTTTCTGGTGTATTAGTCACACATGGGGTTATGGGTTCCACATTGACACTGACATGGATAGGAGTTCTACCTTTTGGTCCTACCCTTGGACCTCTCGTGTTCCTTTCATATGTTGCACACAGAATTTCCTCAATCTTCTCCATAGCCCAGAGATCCTTTACCTCTTCTTCAGCACTTACCAAGCCCTCTCTATCTTATAGATCTCTTCTTATTATTCATCTTATATTGGTAGGGTACTCTACTATGTGTATTTCTAGTTGTTTCCATTATCTTCTTTATCTGGTCTTCCTCCATCATGATTGGTTCCATGGCCTCCTTCTTTCCCTTATCCATCTCTTCCTCCATTTCTCTAGCTCTTGTCAGTGCTTCCCAGGGAAGTTTAGGTGTCTGCTTCCATAGTCATCACACCTTTGTTATACATTAAGATCTTGATGGAAGTATACAATGATCTGATATGCCTACCTCTAGTTCCCTTCATGAACTCTTTCTCTTTTGCGTTGTAAGAATTTGCAGTATCTACTACAAATTATGTGATAAACCCTACAACAATATTGTCTATCCGGAAATCTATTGCATGCGTGAAATTGTTTTTAACTTGTTGTAACTGTGCAATCTCCACATGATTCCACTCGAGCTTTCTAATTTGATTCGTAGGGTGGTTTTATTTCAACATCAATAGACACTCCTGCAACACATGTGGGAAATAACAGAAAAAGACTTCATGCAATTCTCTAAACATGTACTTGTCTAGATATTTGTGCGGTGTTAAATTAGGATTTTTGTTATCCTTCTGTGCAAAATCAAGCTCCTTTGTTTTCAGCCAACTTTCAATCTCTTCATTTGTTGGATTCCATGGTCTAAACATTCATTTTTATACCTTCATTCTCTTCGTGATTCTTTCACGGATTCCACTCACTCAATCCCATGTAGTTATAGCCAGAAACAAAACCATTTGTTGGTTACTACTCTCTCTTCCTAATCTTGGGCTGACCCAGGTTTAGATCTAAGCAAGCTTCCAAAAAATCCCTCTAAAACTATTGGCCCTCTTGGTAATCCAGAAGGCAATAAAACACACATAGTGTACTGCGCAATCTCACTCGAAATATTCTATGGGTGACTGCAATGCTCAGATGCTTGCAGTCTAGGAAAGAGTGGGGATATGGGATTGCAATTCATCTTCTCAAGCCTTGATCTGGTGGTTCCTTCTATTATTATTAAGATCCGTTCATTTGTTAAGTGTATGCATGCATTCTAAAAAATCTAACAATTGACAGATCTCACAAAATTATTCAGTAATCAACTAACTACTCTCATAAAGTAATTATGCAATAAACACATCACATAACACATGTATTATCGTGGTTCACCCCCTCCTGGGATACATCCACAAATATCTGGCTCTTAGGCTCTTTTATTTAGGTTTTGTAATATATGACGTCGCACGCACTACAATTTCTAATTATACAATCAATGGTATTTAAAAATAAATTTACTGATGTAGTGGTGGGAAAACCTAGGTTATTCATATTTTCTAGGTTAATTTCAACATCATGTGATTTATTGATGCTCAAACTATTTAAATATGTCGTGAGTTTTTTTTGGTTTATAGGATCTTCAAGCTTCTTTTGCCTATGTCAGCCATAAATGGGACCATCAATATAAATTAGAAAAAAATAACCATTGTGAAAAACAAATCCAAATACCATGACATAGGAAAAATATATAACATGAAAAGAGAATAATTGAAGTTGATATATTAAAATAGAAAATACCATATGAATCCTCCTTTTTTCTTTATAGGAATTAATTCACTAAGGAACACTATAGATACATCAAACATCGTCAAGTTCAAGATATCTTCTTCCAAAGAATGAATATTGCAAGAAGAAAACTGAAGAACTAAATATAGTGGTATAAAAAATACAAAATTATTCTCCTTAATAGTGAATCCATCTCACAGATATTAGCAAAGAAATAAGGTTGATAAATTTTTTGCACCCTTCCATTTTATAATTTTGGCAGCTATGTCTTCTTACTACATAGAAAAAAAGAGGTGGGGGGGGGATGGTGAATTTGGTCAAAATGTTGGAGGTTCCATATCTACAAATTTAAAAAGTTGAAATGATAAAAAGTAAATATAGCATTCATGTGTAATACAAATCCTTATCAACTAACCTCTGAATCAACCTTCATAAGTACTTACAAAAGAAGGAAGCTATAATTAATATATAATTACTTCTTAATTGAGAACATAGCATTGGAGTAAGGTAATAGATACTAACTCAAGTGGAATTAGAAGAGGGGACAAAGAATAAGATTCATCTACAACCGAGAGTGACGAGCCAAAATAAGAAAGTATCATTATTCATTATGATAGCTTGATAAGTGATTTTAAACAATCGTTTACTGGAGGATTTGATGTTGTCACTCTCGAGGTAGAAATACAAGGTGAAAAAAGGTGATTATAGAATCTAATATATAAGACGATTTAGGATAGAAAGATACTAGAAATATCACTCTCACTTAAGTGTTTAAGGGTGGGACAAGATATTTCTAAACATTTTGAGCTCCAAGGATTAGCTCAATCATTTGAATCATCCACCCAAAGCATGTTTCTAACAAGGACACGATAATTCACAGGTTCAAATCCAATTGAATCCCTTAGGGAAACTTACCAACTTCTATCATCATTGGCAGTTGATATGGGCAATAAAATATAAGAGAACTTGAAGATGTTTTTAGTAAAGAGTAAATAAATATAATTTTCTAGGTCATAATGTCAATAGAACTGTTCCCCGAAAGAAAAGACAACCTCCACTTCCATTGTTGTCAAGAAGACAATGTAACTAGGTTGGAATCAAGGTTTTTCTACAAATACCAAACACCAAAATACTAGTCAACTATAATATGAAGGAACAAATGCTTAGCACTAGATTCATTATACATTGCAATCACCACAATAGTAGCAAAAGAGAACCCAAACTGACCTTGCATTTTCTAGATCAAACCATAGCTATTATGAAACTAGTGTGTCAATGCATTATTAAGTCAAACCACATGGTAGACAGTCCACCACTATTAAGAGGGATTCCACGACCATTTTGCAAATGAGAATTACATATCGTTGATAAGTATAGAAAACTATCATGCAACTGCTAGAAAATATTTAGATCTCATTTCAAAACCCGATAGATAAAAGAAACAAATGTTTCTACAGTGATAATTATCACTCTACACATGGAAATAAACATGATCAAAAGAAACTTGCCACAACCA
>ML810696.1:60286-113389 GCA_009831015.1 Picea engelmannii
ATTATCTTTCTTAAACCCTTACATATTTATATTTGTAAATGACTTACCAATGAAGTGAGTGGTATTCATAATCAACCCAATAGATACGCAATAATCCCATACTTCATAACAACAATATAGAAAATAATAATATAAATTTATATGATTTCAAACTTTGTTAAGTGAGTGGTATTCATAATCAACCCAATGGATATGCAATAATCCCATACTTCATAACAACAATATAGAAAATAATAATATAAGTTTATTATAACAACAATATAGAAAATAATAATATAAGTTTATATGATTTCAAACTTTGTAAAGTTAAAAGAAAAACTATCTTCCCATACTTCATAACAACAATATAGAAAATAATAATATAAGTTTATTATAACAACAATATAGAAAATAATAATATAAGTTTATATGATTTCAAACTTTGTAAAGTTAAAAGAAAAATTATCTTCATATATTGTAAAATAATAATATAAGTTTATATGGCTTTAAACTTTTTAAAGTTAAAAGAAAATTGATGTTCCTATATTGTAATTTTGTTAATTGATTGTAATTTTGTTAATTGATTGGTTATGTGAACACTAATATGTTTGAATATGTAACATGTGCATTTAACCAACAATATACTAAGCACGGCAGAAGCAAATATTTAAAGAAATGGTCTGAGTTGTTTTTTTTCTTATAACTTTGTTAACAATAAATAGTTCTCTTTTTTAAAATACATATTCTTGTAAAAATCAATAAATTTGGCATTTTGGCTACATTCCGAAGTATTTCTAAGCAAATCAAGAACGAGCCCTGAAACACATGGACAACTAATGAATAATGTTGAGTGACAAATAGCGAGTCCTAAAACACATGACAACTAATGTTGAGATAACCTAAGAGAAAAAAACAAAGTAAAAAAGGTGAAAACTATTGGAAAAATCAAAAGAATATTCTAATCTTCTTGAACATACATTCTTAGAAATTAAAATTTCAATTCCCTCCCCAATGTCTTTGTTTTTCCAAGGACAACCAAGTATTTCCTTGCATTTTATAATTGCGTATCTTTCAATGAGTTTTTCAATGTTTCTAGTTGTGGGAGTTTATTGCAACTAAAGTAATATAACTAAAGTAATATAAAAGTGTAAGGAACATTGTATATATTGATTAATATAAAAAAACATAATTATAATTATAGGTTTTTTATTTATTATAATTAAATTATTTTATTAATAAGGATAATTTTAAGGATGGAATTTATATTAAAATGTAAAATTTTTGGTTAATTTTTGTTAGTTTTTAATATGCAAACAATAAAATGTTGTTTTGCTGTATTTTTGTAAAAATATTTAAATTTCTAAAGATTTTGTATAATTTTTATAAAATTTTATTAATTTTTAAAGTAAAATAATTTTATTTTAGAGAATTTGGGTGAATCATTTTTTAAAAAAATGAAAAATGACAAAAAAAAATTTGGGGGGTGGGAAACATGAAAAAATAGTCCATGAGTGAAATTTAGCCCCTCCAATCAAACAAATATTTATTAGACGATAAATCTTTGATAACTACAATTTCAAATGTAGTATTTTTTTGAAAGGAAAAAAAATTAAGTCATGTAAACATTTCAAAAATTTGACAATAAAAAATATCTTTGTTTTATGTTAACCAATGGACAAGATCCAATAAATGTTATAGTTTTCAAAAAAGTGTATTCCCATTTTAATATAATAACTACACTGGATCCTAGATAATTGAATTCATTTTTTCCCCTTAAACTATATGTGTTTTCCATCAAATACATCTTTTTTTAATATGCATGAGAATACATAATAGCTAAAATTCAAATCCACACCAATAAGTAATTTCCATAAGAAGGAAAACAATTCCGACAATGAATTCATTTTAGCATAAATTTACATTCCATTTGAACTTTAGTATAAGCAATATTTAAAAGTTACCCATTTTATTCCCATCCAATGAAGGAAAATGATAGTTTTATTACTATTATCAATAGAGTAATCAATTCATTAAAAAATGCTTTTAGTAAATAAAAACTATTCTTAACTAAAATCTATTTCCAAGGGAAAATTTGATTTATATATAACATTTTGAAATCAATATATTTACAATGTTATATTTTCCACATGATCAAAATCACTAGTCTTTTTTATTTATACATAACATTTTGAAAGCAATATATTTACAATGTTATATTTTCCACATGATCAAAATCAATGGTCTTTAAAAATTTTGTTATTTATGTAGTGGTGGGAAAACCTAGATTACCTATTTTTTTAGGTTAATTTCAACATCATGTGATTTATTCATGCTTAAACTATTTAAATATATAGTGAGTGTTTTGTGGTTTATAGGATCTTCAAGTACTTCTTTTTCTTTTGCTTATGTCATCTATAAATGGGATCATCAACATAAATTAAGAAAAAAAAAATCATTGTGAAAAACAAATCCAAATACCATGACATAGAAAAAATATATAACATGAAAAGAAAATAATTGAAGTTGATATTAAAAGAAAAAATACCATATGAATCCCTACACACCTTTTTTTTAAGAAGAATTAATTTACTAAAAAACACTATAGATACATCAAACATCTTCAAGTTCAAGATATTTTTTCAAAAGAATGAATATTGCAAGAAGCAAATTGCAAAACTAAATATAATGGCATAAAAAATAAAAAATTATTCTCATTGATATGACACTTTCTTTAGTGAATCCATCTCACAGATATTAGCAAAGAAACAAGGTTGATAAATTTTGTGCATCCTTCCATTTTATAATTTTGGTAGTTATGTCTTCTTACTACATAGAAAAAAAAAGGGGAGAGGAAATGGTGCATTTGGTCAAAATGTTGAAAATGTTGAAGGTTCCATCTCTATAAATTTAAAAAGTTGAAATGATAAAAAGTAAATATAACATTCATGTGTAATACAAATCCTTATAAGTAACCTTTGAATCAACCTTCATAAGTACTTACAAAAGAAGGAAATTATAATTAAACTATAATTGCTTCTTAATTGAGAACATATATGCGGAGTAAATTACTAGATACTAATCCAAGTGGAATTAGAAGAAGGGGCAAAGAATAAGATTCATCTACAACCAAGAGTGATGAGCCAAAAGAAGAAAGTATCATTAGCCATTTTGATAGCTTGATAAGTGGGGTTAAACAATGGTTTACTGAGGATTTGATGTTGCCACTCTCGAGGTAGAAATACAAGGTCAAAAAAGGTGATTATAGAATCTAATATATAAGCTGATTTAGGCTAGCAAGATATTAGCAATATCACTCTCAGTTAAGTGTTTAAGGGTGTGACAAGATATTTCTAAACATTTTGAGCTCCAATGATTAGCTCAATCATTTGAATCATCCACCCAAAGCATGTTTCTAACAAGGAGACCATAAGTCACAGGTTCAAATCCAACTGAATCCCTTGGGGCAACTTACCAACTTCTGTCATCATTGGCAGTTGATATGGGCAATGTTTTCAGTAAAGAGTAAAGAAATATAATTTGGAATTTCAATTTTAAATCCGTAGCTATAGATAAAATGATGAGTTCAAACCTAACTTAAACTCCAAATGTCAACCAATGAGCTATATGGTTAGGACTCTCATTATGTCAAATGTTTGAATGTAAAGTAGTCTACAGAGGTATACATACCCTACTTCCCTCTGGATTTGAAGTTGTAACCTCTTAGGAGGAAACACATGTTCTTAACCATTAGACCCACACACACACACACACACACACACATATATATATATATGAAAACAATAATTTCATTCCAACCAATCTACTCTTCCTACCAAAAACAACAATTTATTATGTATAAACCAAAAAAAATTCATTACAAACATTCAACTCTAATTAACAAAACCCAATCTATTGCAATGATCTAAACTAGATATTATTCCATCATTATTTGTTCTTCCTTTAAAAAAACAACAATTTATTATATATAAACCAAGAAGATTTCCATTACAAACATTAACTCTAATTAACAAAGCCCCATCTATTACAATGATCTAAAAAAAATAGTATTCCATCATTATGTGTTAATCCATAGAGATTCATTATTTGTTAATCCATACATATTCCTAAAGGCTACAAAGTATAACAAATTCCATTGTACAAATTTCCCCAAAACTTTCGTCCATCTGATGTATTTCCCCGAAATAAGATGAAATCTTTCCATTTCAATCAATGAATCTGAATGGTTTTTTATGTTGGTGGCAAAAAAAATTAAAATTCGAATGAAAACGGTTGAAATTAAGCGATTATAATTCATTTGATTATATGTTCTTTGGCTAATTTATACTCTGAACATATAATATGGAGTTCAAGACCGAGGTTAGGTGATATATTCTATATTTATTTATTATTAAAAAATTATTTATTTATTTATTTATATATAGGATATATTTTATATTTATTTATTATTAACAAATTATTTATTTATTTATTTATTTATTATTTGTTAGAAGATTATAATTCATTTGATTATATGTTCTTTGGTTAATTTATACTCTGAACATATATTCTATAAATATATAAATATATTTTATATATATAATATATGATATATTCTATGGAGTTGAGGATGGAGGTAATATATTCTATATTTATTTATTATTAAAAATTTGTTGAGCTTAAAAAAATTTCCTAATATTTCAACTTTTGATTATGATATAAATCAAAAAAGTTATATGAAAATTGATTGGTAGATCCGGAAATCTTAATACATATTGACTAAAGGCATTTCATGACTGAATAAAATAGAAGAGTACATATTGAATAAGGGCATTTCATGACTAAATAAAATAGAAGAGTACATATTGAATAAGGGTATTTCATGACTGAATAAAATAGAACAATACATATTGAATAAGGGCATTTCATGACTGAATAAAATAGAAGAGTACATATTGAAGAGTAGGGAAAAGTCACCCCAACCAAACTTGTAAAGGATAAAGTTATAGATTTTATAGATTTCATGTAGAAAGGGGATGAAGAGTATTGAGAAAAACATATGCAACTTGAGAGAAAATAGCATGTGTTGGATTGAGGGGAGGTATACACTAAATCAATGAGATTAGAAGGACAAATCACCAAAATAGAAACTCTTTACAAAGAAATTTTGGCACATGAATCACTTAAACTTGAAGGACCACCCCCCTACCCCTTTATTTTCATATGAATTATTAAATTTCTATAACTATGAATTACTTAGAAGATCTTTATATTGTTGCTATCTATTGAGACATTACTAACTACAAAGGATAAATACAAAAAAAAATTATAGAAATTTTACTACCGCATTATGAATAAATGAAACATTATGTGTTTTAATCTCAAGGATATTGCTTGGTATGTTTTTTGGATCTGAAAATAAAATAATATGGATTGGACTGAAAGACTATTCCCCTTGCCTAAAATTGAGTAGATTTGTTGTTTTGGTGATTGACACTTAAATATCATATGTATTGACTAACATGATTTAAGCTAGAGGAGTAGAAAAACAAGGATTTGATGGGAGGATTATCACCCCAAGCATAACTAAACATGTAAGAATTATTATTTTTTTAATAATGTTTTATGTACGATATTAGGGTTTAAGTTATAATTGATTTTATCAAGAGTAGGAGTCACCAAGAGAATTGGGACATCGATAACTCTTGAGAGGTGAAATTCCCATGTAAGTTTTGTCATCTAAAATAAGCCCAAAAAATGAATCAAAGGTAGGAGACATAAATAGAGGGTGATTTGATGGGAGGGCATAGTCATAAGGAACAAGTTGGATCTAAAACCATCATTAGAGGTATCGGCCTAGAATAATCCATGAAATCAATGGAAGGGGTCCCAATGGATATATTAGAGATAAGCCTAAAACAACCATTGAAGTAAATGAGACAAGGAACTCTTCAATATTTCCCAATGGTCAGTGTTAGATTGGATGAGACATAGTAAATAAGATTGGAAGATTCATCGGAGGAAATAAGACAAGGAAGGGTCTAAGATTTCCAGATGGAATGTGATCCAATATTTACTATTGTATTGAATAAGACATCAGGAATAAGCATGGAAGAGACATTGTAGGAAATAGGACAATGAAATTTCTAAGATTTCCCCATGGAATGTGATCAAACAGTCAAAGTAAGATTGGATAAGATATTGAATAAAATTCTTGGAAGAGCCATTAGAGGAAATGAGATAAGAAAATCTCTGATATTTATTTATGGAAGGTGATTTGAGAGTCAAAGTGAATAAGGGAAATCGTTTTGTAAACTATCATGGATATTCCACTGGAACAGTTCGTCACAACAGATCTTTTATAATGTTGAAATATTTTATTATGTGGGTCTATTTATTTAGATCTTTGATTTATTAATACTATCTTATTGCTCAAATTTATGAAAGATAATTGAAAATATTAAAATGAATGCACTGGAAAGATAACACATTATCCACACAATTGAACACAAGATGTGGATATTCCACTGGAACAATTCGTCACAACAAACCTTGAATTATGCTAAAATATTTTATTATGCAAGTCTATTTCCTTAGATCTTATATTTATTAATACTATATTATTGCTCAAATTTATGAAAGATAACTGAAAATATAAAAGTGAAATAACTAGAAAAATAACACACCATCCACAAAATTGAACATAAGATGTATCCTAGGAAACCTAATATGGGAAAGAACACATCTAGAAGGTGATGCCTATGATATACCCTATCTTCTTCATATATGAAATGCAAGTACAAAGAAAGGGGGCACTCACTATGGAGTTTCCTTTGACATTGTGGCCTAAATGGATATTACAGAATATCCTACCTTCTCTTTTATGCTTTCAAATTCTCACTCCTAGATGTTTTACTCAACTATCGAACAAGTACAATTCTAAAGAATGGAATCCGTTCTCCTTCTAGAAGCTCAATATATAACATAGCCTAATAGTCATCTAGGGTTAGGGCTTTTGCATGTCTCAACCCTCAATTATTGTAAGGTTTTGGAAATTCTAGAATATTCTTGAAATTGCACATGTGGTTATCCCTACATGTGCAAGTAATGGGGGATAATGTGGCACCCACTCAATACCATGGTGATCAACAAGGTAGGTCAACTTGTGGGAGGAATAACTTTTTCATATGAGTTATGATTGAGGTTATTTTCACATCATTGGAAAGGTATCAATGTGTATAATAGTTTCAAGGAGTTGGGAAGTACTATTGCAAAGTTTTGACCCTAAAAAATTTCATTTGATGGCTCAAAATGGCTCTAGAAGGTTCCAAACCCCAAATCTCCAAACTAGGACCTACCTCTAAAATTGACCCGGCAAGACAATTCCTCTTATTTTCCCACCTATAAAGTACCATTAAAGATGAAAAAATATATAATGATCTAATATAGATTAAAAAAAATATGGGAAAGGACACAAACAAATAATCCTAGAAGAGTTGTATGAGGAAATTGGACAAGGAAATGTCCAAAAGCTCCTAATGGAAGGCATTATGATGGTCAAAATTAACAAAAACAACTTAGAGAAACATCAAAAATTATCTTGGAGGACACATAACGAAAAAAGGGATACCAAAGGACCAAATATTTACCTATGGAAAGTGATCCAATGGTCAAAAATAGTGAGACTAAAATATCAAGAACAAGTTAGGAAAATACATTGAAAAGGGGGGGATAATGAAGGACCCAATATTTTCCAATATAAGTTCATCAAATTTAGATCAGGTAAGACAACAAACAAAATCATGCGTTGATAAAAATCCTGTAAGAACCATCGAACAAAATGTGACAAGAGAACCTAATAATCTATGAGGGAAGGTGATTCAATGATAGGAGGCAGGAACAATCTTGATATTTCATCAAAAAATAAGGATATATGAACTATTTAGAAAGGACAATAGAAAAAGGGTCATTAATACCTAATAAGAACATGATGAACACCAAGCCAAGATGCACTCAAGAAAAGTTAAAAGGATAGAATAATGAAGTATATTCAAAACTCTAGGATAAGATGTCCTTATTATCAAGAAAAAATTATTGAAAAGAAGATTTGTTGGAAGAAGAACCAATGAGGCAGATGCAAGGTTTTCAATTAGGATAACCATTATGGGATATGATGCAACTCACAAAGGAAAAAATACCTACTAGTGATATCACAATTTGGGTGGTGAGAGGTTGGAGTGGATCTTCTAGTCGATAGTCAATATAAGCAAAAAAAGACACTAAGAAGACAACCATCAACGTTTTTTTTAAGTGAAATTTCTCCAATTTGGATAATTTGTTTTATTTTATTTTTTAATTAGACTATTTTTTTTTCATATTTTCATTAAAAATAAAAAAGTATATCCTATTTTATGATTGTATTATACACATTTATACTTTTTGCCTAAATATAAAAATTTTCCATGAACATATAATAGGTTTTCCTAATACTTTTACCAAATCAATGATTAGGCATCCTAAATTTTAGTGAATATTTGTTGTGTATGGTTGATTAGTTAATAACAACTTCCCTTGGGAAAACCATGAATTTTCAATTGAAGTTGTGTAAATATATGTAGGAAAATAAATCCTTTAATACTTGTATTATCTTCGTTCGCTTCCTTCAACATATAGATGGTATATCGTGTTGTATAGTAGTGTGTATAAATTTTTCCATGTATTTCTAAATACATTTTCCATTGTCATTTCTTTTTGTTGTAAGTTCCCTCTAATTTCTATGAAAGTTTATTTTTTCTCTAAATATTTTATTATATATTTGTTTTGATAATTATTGTCAATGATGCACATGTGTCACTAATGTAATGGTGTTGTTGCAAAATTTTAAAGGTAGTAACAAAAAATCAATGGGTTAGTGCCTAAGATAAATGATATAAATTTTTTATAAAGATGATTTGATTTCCAAATGGTTTGATAAGTTATGACTTATGTGGTTTGAAAAATAAACATTAACAACCATTATGAGATCACATGCTACAAGATACTAGAAATATAACAATAAAGGGTACATAAGCATCCCAACAACCTTTCCAGGATAAATAAATGGCATGTATTTATGACTATAGAGCATGAACTAAGAAAGGATGACCTAATAAAGAGAAATTATAGGAAAAAATGAAAATACAAGGGTTCAAATCAGTGGAATACTAAAATGTAATAAAGGCATGAAAGCACAAGCATACAATGAGACACTAAGATAAATTTCTTCATAATTATAGTAGGAAGAGTAGGAAAACCAACAAGAGTACTACAAAACAAGGAAGCAATACTAGACATAGTAAAGTAGATAAAATATGGAGATTTACAATACTAATAACCAACTCCAAAGTGAATTTGTTTAGAGATATCTTGGAAGAAAAATGCAAACAATGGGAGGACCCCATATTTTTTTTTCTAGTGTATATTAGTCAAGTTGCATCCCTAGGGGAGTAGTAATACTAGATTTTGTATATGAAATAGTGAGAGCCTATACTCCACAAGGCTAGATGATATAGTAGCCTAATATAGGCACAATAATCCTTTTTTAGGAGAAAATATAAGGGATGTATTCAAGATTCCATGGGGTACAAAATTATGGAGCAACAAGATGTTTGAAGAAAGGGGAGGAACATATCTAGTTTGGCTTCAAGGAAATATCAAAGTATGGAAATGGATGAAGGAAAATAGACCACTATACACCACTAAAGAGATAAATTTAGAGCGCCAAAAGTGTCATGGTCGACTACTCAATAGAAGTTTTGGGCATGAGAATATAAATTTTTTGTTGAGGGAGTGGTTGTACCTACTATCCAGAAACCTAAGGAGAAAATAGTATTGAATGAGTGCAAATCACTGAGGAAAAAATCTACCTCCAATTGATGAAGGTAAAGGATGATAGCCATTTTAAATTTTATATGTTCATGTACCTATTTTGTTTAGTATTAGTATTACTCAAAACCTCGGAAAGTGACGTACAACTTGAAAAAAAAACATCTACCAATTCCATAACATTACATAAGAATGTGGACCAAATACCTTCCTCAATTATACAAATATGCATCAGAAGAAATTTTGAAATAGTGTTAGTTGATGGAAGGAAAAGGACATGAGAGAACCTCGAGATTTGATATCTGAGGTATGTTAAGGATAGAAGCCATTGATGAGTAGTTTGAAATAGAAAAGTAATCATATATTAGGGTTTGGGGATTCTATGACAATCTTATAGCTTTGTATTGAAATATGTGAGAGGTGATGTTTCTCTAAGATAAAAATGTACGTAGGACATGATTGCAAATAAGTACTTTTCAAACAAAAAGCACAAAGGTGCACCATGGAAGCCACTGCAAGCATGAATGAGAGAATTAATTAGCAACGAAATGATAGAGTGGTTAGACACATAAACTTATCAACCCAATCCAAATTTCATTTTGCAGAGGTTGGAATATTGTGACCCTAAAAATGTACTAACAAAGAATTACCTAAAAGGATATTTGGATTGAAGAAGACATACATACTTAGAGAAAGAATTCAGAAGAACACCAAGGTTAGTACAACATTGGAATCGAAAGGAATTGATGGGGAGGATGAAGAAGGATGTATCTTTTATACTTCAAAGAAATAATAACCAGGCAGGGAAAAAGGAAACATATAAAAACCTTGATGAATCTAGTTGTTCTAGAAGTACAAGAAGAGAAGGAAAAGAACAATGGAATGAATAAAACAATCGAGATGTGAATGAATATATTGTGACATTAAATTAAATATCCTAAACAAGTTAACAACTAAGGATCCAAAGGGATAAGAAGAAGGAGATACTTGAAGAAATGGCCAATATATAAAACCACTAGAGTTTCTAAGCAAGGAAATCGTAGGCAAAATTTAGGAAAATATAGATCTCGTAAAGAAGGAGACAAACCCAATACATATCCCAAAACAAGAGGCTAGAGAAGACTTCAAGTAGAGGCCTCAAGCTAGGTTAAAAAGGAACCCAAACCAATTGATAATGAGGTAAGTAGAAATAAATCAAGGACAAAAAATAAACAAGGAACTAGTATGGACCCTATTCAAATATAAAAATAGAACTAGGCACAAGATAAGGAGAAATAGTTAATGACAACACCAAAAGAGATATATGTGATAAAAATAGAAAAATGTTAAAACATTATGAAGGAATAGAACTGATGAATGCTTCCATAATTCTTGTACATATGACAAGACCTAGGGGGTCTTATGTTTACTAAGGGAGTTGGTTCTCTAATGAGTGTTTTGTGTATTTTCCGATGTTTTATGGAAAATCTAGAAGGATGTGTGTGAGTTTAATTTCATGTAATAGATTTACTTCTAAGAACAGATCCTGAGAGTTTGGGGAGGAGCTGAGAGATATTATGGTTTTTTATGATCACATGAGGATCTTAGAGATTGAGAGATACTAGAATTCGGGTTCAGTGGAGTGAATAGAGGATCTAAGAGGATCCATGGGAATTAGTTGAGAGTTAAGTGGATCTGAAACATATTCAGTTTCAGAGTCTTTTCTATATTATTGTAAACTAGGAGATAGAACGGGCTAGCCAATTAGTGATTATTCTGGCCAAATATGATTCAAGGCTAGGAGGCCAAAGAAAACTATGGAATGTAAATCAGGTCTGTGAGAGAAAGGATAGACCTCATGTAAATACAATATAAGATGATTTATGAAATGAAAATCACTCTATTTTGAGTGTTAATGAAAGGTTGTCCCTGTGACTGTCATGAATGTAGTTATCATTCCAATATAGGATAAAGGTTGAATGGTTCCATAGGGTCTCTATTTATGATAAATATATAACGAGTGCAATGGAAGGACCTTCGCACCCTAGGTTAAGAGAAAGGTTCTAGGGTCTAGTCTTATGGGAGATTGAAAACACCAGAGGGGAGATTACCTGTGCCATTATTGCAGAACACACCAATAACCATTAAAACATTGAAGCATAGTAGGAGGACCAGGAAATGAATTAAGGAACGTGATCGAGAATATTTGAAATCGATCCATGTTGTGATCAATTTCAAGAGGATATTGATCGAGATTGATGAAGAAAAAGGTTATGTGGGTTTTGGGAAACCAGTTTCAAACGTGAACATTTATGTTGAAAAGATCTTGTGGGATTCCAAAGGGATGTTGAATCGAGAATTATGTTATGAGGACATGTAGAGAAGATATAAGAAGAAAGAAAAACCTGCTAGGGTTTTATAGTAGGCATGTTTGAATAGCTTGTTGTCTACAAGTATAGTGGATAGATGACCTATAGGAATTTTTTCCTCATAGGTACATGAAGAACCAACCAAATTCCTAATGAAGAAATGAAGAAGTGGTATATACATGAAATCAAGGAGATGGATGAAGAAATAAGAAGCCTGGAAAAGAAAAATTAAAACCAATCTAAGGTTAGGACTTTGAATAAGAGAAGGAATCAATTCCATCACTAATGGGACAGCTAGGACCAGATCATGGAGATAGAGAACAAAAACAAGGAAGCATAAAAATAGGAATAGATTATGAAAAGGAAACAAGAGGAAGAGAAAAGAGAGGAAAAATACAAAAGAAAAATTGAAAGAAAGAAAGAAGAGGAAGAGGAAGAGAAGAGAAGAAGTAGAAAGAAAGAAGAGAGGAAAATGTAGGAAGAGAAGAAAAATGAAAAGGAAAAGAATAATCAAGAAGAAGATCTAGCCAAAGCAGTAGAGGTGTAGAAAAGGACAAGGTAGAACATGACCTAGCAAGTAGTAGGAAAACAACCAAAACATGGGGACATAGTTAGATGCAATAATACAACCTCTATCACAAAGAACACCAAATTTAAAGCAAACCCAATCTATTGGAATTTCCTTCCAAAAAGAAGGAAATAAATATATAAGATGTAACAACAAGCCAATAGAAAACAAGTCAATATAAATATTACACTCACCACATAAGGAAAGGAAAAAGAGTTGGGAACGACAACAAACGTCAAGGGACCAAAAAATATAAGGATATGCAAAAGGAATTAAATGCCAAAAATAAGGAAATATGGGCTTTATGAGAGAGGCTCACAATACTAGAAAAATATTAGGCTACATTTTTCTCATAGTAGAAGTTTGAGAGATAGTGTAGAGGATGAGGTAATCCTATTAAGTGTTGGGTAATTGTTATATTTTTTGCATGACTAGACCTAGTCTCTACATTGCACCGAGGATGTGGGGAGGTCACAAGTGGGGGGCGTTATCCCCCTTTTGGCATGGGGGGTTGTAGCACGGGGGCTTCACCTTATTGACCAATATCTTTTCACGTTCATTAATAGAGGGGGTTTTAAAAATGTGAAAAAGAGAGTCAATATATTGTAGGTATTGTGGGTGTGGGACATGTGGGGTATGAGGGGGTTTGTAGATATTCAAGGATATAAAAAGGGGTATTGGGTAAAAACATGGGATGTCTAGTAAAAATAGTGGTTATTTTTATTAGAAATATGAACTGGGAGGGGGGTTAAAAAAAGGATTTTTGGAGGTATTTATCAATATCTAGTGAAATTAGAGGTATTATTTAATATCCCATGAGCGTAGGAACTATATCATAAGTTGACTGAGTGGAGACCCTGTAGGTTGTAGGGGGGCGCATCCCCCCTACCTAGGAGGTCACGGAGGGGTGCAACCCCCCCTTCCTGGGGAGTCACAAGGGGGAAGATCCCTCATATCCAAGGGGTTCGCAGGGGGGAAGGAGCCCCCCTGCATTGGGGTTTGGGAGTAGTTCCCACGAAAAAAAGAATTGGTTCTTTTTGCAATCGTTTTTAGTGGTTTTTCGCTAATTTTTTTCTAATTCTGGTTTCAAAATTAGGGTTGTTAACTAATCTGGGTCAATGGATTAGGGATTTTGGATGCCATGAGATCATGTATATATTATATTGTAAACAATGCATATATATGATGAATAGAATATTGGAGGCGCAACTCTAAACATGTTGTTGGTTTTCTCGGTTTGTTTTTCCAGGGTAAAATCTGTGTGTAATGAGTGTGTGTGTGTGTGTGTGTTTGCGTGTGTGTCTTTTTTGTTTTTATTAAGAATTTGTTTGCAGTAAATAATTGTACAAGGTTAAAATCTACATCTGGTATTAGAGGTGTTATTGGCTTCAGGGGGATGGATTTATGGCTAAAGGTTTGGCTTAAGCCTGTGATAAACCTTCTTATAGTGGGAGATCTATGGTATTGATTCTTTAGGTGAAAAAGAAATGGTGAGTAGTTCAAAAATAGAGAACAAAAAATTTAATGGGAATTTTTTTGAGCTATAGAAGCTTAAGATGGAAGATTTGTTGGTGGACAAAGATCAATGGATCGTTGTGGATCCAGATACTGAACCTATAGGAACGTTAGCAAGAGACTAGGAAAATTTGGATCAGAAGGCGAAGAGCACAATCCAGTTGTGTCTCTCAGATTCAGTATTATTGAATGTCTCAGGGGAAACTGCAACCATGGCATTGTGGGATAGGTTAGGGGATTTGTATCAGTCAAATTTATTGGTAAACAAATTGTTCCTGCAGAAGAAGTTGTATGACCTAAGGATGAAATATGGAGACTCGGTGACAAAGCATCTGAACTCCTTCAATATTATGGTAAGTCAACTATTATCTCTTGATATTATGATTCATGATGATGATAAGTGTATTGGTTTATTGTGACATTTACCAGACTCGTGGGATACTTTGGTTTTGACCATAGGTAGTAATACAACTACTTTAAGTTTTGATGATGTGGTCTCATCCTTGTTGTCATAGGAGATGAGACGAAAAAACATGGAAGGACAAAGAATAGATGCCTTATTTGCAATATGACACTCCCAGGAAAGAAATATATCTAATTCCTTAAGTGGGAGATCTAAATCTAAGGAAAGATCTAAATCTCCTGGAAAATTTGTAAATGTATGTTGGAGATGTGGAAAAGAAGGGCACTACAAGAAACAATGTAGATCCAAAAGTGTTGATAGAGGGAAGGGATTTTCTCCTTGTACAGAAGAAAAAAACTCAACGAAATAAGGAGGGGATGTGTACCTGGATTCTTGAAGCACACATTCATATCATGAGGCATGGTTGTGTGACTCGGGTGTATCCTTTCATATGACTCCTCATAGGGAGTTGTTTTGTTAATATGAAAGGTGTGATGGAAATGATGTTTTCCTAGGTGATGACTCGACAGCCAAAATCATAGGATAAGGAAAATTCAAGTTGAAGCTCGAATGGAAGGATTAAAACACTCCCTGGTGTTTTTCGCATCCTAGGATTGGCCAGAAATTTAATTTATGTAAGTAAAAAGGATGATGCAGGGATAAAAACAGTGTTTGAGAAATAAACCTCCAGGATAGTTCGAGAAGAAATGGTGTTGTTGAAGGGATTTTGGTGTGGAACTCTATATAAGTTGTAAGTAATCACTATTATTGATGGTTTAAATAGTTCCATTGTTCCCAAGATTGGAGTTGAAGAAGAAAAAACTTCTACAATCTCTGTAGAAAAGATTATGTTGTGGCATCAAATATTGGGGCATATTGAAAAGAAGGGCCTTCGAATACTATATGGTAAGTATGTGGTTGAATGTGTGTCTAACTACTCTCTGTATTTTTATTTCTGTGAACAATGTGTGTATGGGAAGAAAAATCTGGTAAGATTCCCCTATGATGCAATGAGGTTAGGAGGAATTTTACAATTGGTGAACAGTGATGTGTTTGGACCTGTGTCAGTTCCATCACTAGGAAAATCTATGTACTATGTCTCATTTATAGATGAATTCTTGAGGAATACATGGATTTATTTCCTTGAGAAGAAATCATAATTCTTTGACAGGTTTAAAGAGTTTAAGGCTCTTATGGAAAATCAAACAGAGAAAAGAAATAAGGTGTTGAGGATGGATAATGATGGAGAGTTCTACGGAAATGAATTTAAAGAATTATGAAAGAAGTATGGTATATCAAGGTAGAATACTACTCCATACACACCTCGGCATAATGGAGTTGCAGAAAGGATGAATAGGACATTGATGGAAAAAGAAAGGTGTGTGCTCAGTGGTCTTGGGTTAGGACATGAATTATAGGTAGAGGTAGTGGGTACTACATGTTACATGGTCAATCGATCACCCTCATAAGCATTGGATGACAAGATTCCACATGAGGTATGGACTGGTTAGAAACCATCTTTGACACATCTCAGGGTATTTTCTTGTGGTGCCTATGTTTACGTTCTAAAGGAAAATAGGATTAAGCTAGATAAAAAGGTCGAAAAGTGTATATTTATTGGGTATAAATATGTTCTAAAAGGTTACAAGCTTTGGAACCCAGAAACTAAGAAGGTAGTATATAGTCAAGATGCGGTATTTAAAGAAATCAAATATGTTGTCAAAGAAGAAGTCCTACCAAGGAAGGATGATGAATCAAACTCTGTAGAAGAACATAAATCAAAAGAATAATATCATCATACTCTAGTATTGAGGATATTGGTTCGAGAAAGAAGGCGACCAGAAAGGTATACTCCACTTAATTTCCATTCAAATTGTGATTTTTCTATTACTGATGATGATCTTAGAACTGTTAGGGAGGCAATGGATTCAAAGGATGGAAAACTATGGAAAAAGGCCATGGTTGAAGAAAAAACAGCCTTGGAAAAGAATGAGGCTTAGGATCTAAGTGATTTTGTTGGCACAAGGTTGAGACCATTGTTCTCTATGGTTTCCAACAAAAGGCACCGCTATAGTCTAGCAATGTCGACATATTCATCCTTCCACAAGGGAAAGAAGTCTCACCCAAGCCATATTTGAGACTTGGATGATGAAGTGAGTCAAGGAGAATGCAACATCATATTTAGATTAACATTAATTAGAGCCATGGAGCAGATCCCAAACACATACACAAGCAGTGATCAAATACTATCCATACAAGAAAGAAGTAATAGTGCGACAAAAACATAGATTCATATACATCAAGACAGATCAACAATAATAAAAAAATTAGGCCCCAAAATAGTCCATTATGTTAGAATCATCTCCCTTAAATATCATACAATAAATGTATCTCTCATGCAATAGGTTTCACAATGATATCTAGCCCCAAATACCCATTACAGACTCAAAACCTATTGTGCAAGCACAGTACTACTAGAAAATCCCATTACAATATTTTATTAATATTGACTCGATCCCAACCCAACCAACAGTAGTAACCTCTTCCTCATCACATTTACTTCCTCGTCATGCTTTTCTCTTGGCCACTTCTTGGATTCCTTGTTCCACTATTTTTTCGAATTTTCCCCACTGGCACTTGATGCTCTTATTGTTTTTCACTTCTCGTTTAGTTGGTGCATGGTTCTTTTGGTTGTCTTTATCATTGTTACACTTTTATTTATCTCTCCTTTCTTCTAACTGGTTTTCTTTACTTCTTCATCTTCCAGCTAGCATACATCACTTTCCCCAAAACTTCGTCATTTCCAAAAATAAAGACCCCAATAGGCCTCGATCACAATTGTTGACTTGTCCAGAGTCAACCCTCTACTTCCTCACTGGGGCTTCCTTCAAATGGAGGGCCCAAATCTGGGATGACCTTTACTGCTTATTGGTGGAAGAATTCATACTACTCCACTTGGTCTTTCCACTTCCGCATCAAAATGGAAGCTCTTGCAACAAATTCTTGTGTAGCTACAAAATTTGGCTCCACAGGCTTAGTGGATCATAGCATTTGTCACTCAATCTTTGTAGTTGAATCCAACTATTTCATATTGACATAGGTATCATGAACTACAGGCTTGAAGTACCTGAGTTCTTTCTTGGTAACTCAAGTAGCCTCATACATCCCATCGATTCTTTCGTCGCCTTCTTGGATCTCCGCAAACTTCTCCTGATGTGCAATGGGGTTAGTGATCGCATGCACCTCCTTGTTCATCTACTTTATTTGAATCCAGAGTTCTTCTACCAAGTTTTTCATATATTCTAATATGATGACCTAATCATTGACCATGGAAAACAATCGACTGCACTCACCAGCCTAGTTATGGAGGTGTTATCACTCCAAGAAAATCTCCTAGGTTGTATCTTAGAGATGCCTGGTAACTTAACCTTTTTTGTAATTATTTTCTCAATAATGGGTGTGGGTTTGGATCAAGATGAATATCTAAATCATTGGATTGTATCTTCAAGATAGTCTAGCTATATTCATGCAGTACAAGGCCTTCAAGAGCTATTATCAGATAGGTTTGTCGATAAAATGGATAAGAAACCAATCAATTAACCAGAACATACATAAACAATATATATGATGGGTCAACAAACTAGAAAAGGATGCTTATGATTCTTGTTTAATAATCAAAGGTAAGATGACAGTTACCATAGGACCTTTAAACATAGACAAAGAATGATTTCAACTCATAGGCATAGAAAAGGAATGAAAAGAGAATCTAACAATAACAATGAAAGAATCTTGCGGGCTTAATATATTAAAGAAAGTGTCTTTATCACAATAACAGTGGATTATAGAACTCAAAATCGAACCTTTTGTTCATCAAACGTTTTGGGATTTATATCCCTTTACAAACAGTTTCAAGATCCTAGATTACTGGATCGAATTTTGCCAAAAATAGAAAATCAATAACTGGCCCAAGAGAGTAGGTAAAGATCCTATAAAGTAGGTCAATTCAAATTCTCAAATGATCTTTATGTTCTTTAGATTCTTTGGCAAGTGTAGTGAGCCTTCCGAGGCTATTGGATCTCATGTGATATGGGAGGAGTCGAACATGACACCTATTGACAGTCAAACAACCTTATATCCTTGAAAATAGCTAACCGTTTTTTACCTTTCTGTCTTGTAGAGCACCTCCAAAACCAAAACAAACTCTTGATAAGGATGTCATTAATTATCTTCCATCGATTGGAACCATTTCTGAGGCTTTTGGACAAGGAAAACTTGGACCTGTGAAAAAACATTAACTTTCTTCCTTATCAGTGCTTTCGATAGCTAGAGTAGATAGAATTCGGGCCAATTAGCTACTGAAAGCTCTACTTTCGGTGGCTAATGAACAATTGATATGTTCGCCTAAGCCACTGAAACCTGAGATTATCACAATTTCAAAAATACCCTTGTCTTATCTCAAAAAATGCCTTAGGACAGATATTTTTAGGCTTCTGCATCTTGCTCAAAGATTGTAGGGTTACTGGCTGCCATTTCTCTTCAAGGAAAGACACAAGAATGTCTTTCTTCCATATCAAACCCTTGTGTTCTGGTTTCAAATAAGACCTGAATTCAACATTCTTAGTGATAGTAGTTTTAAACCATTTTTCTCCAGTCATGGGAAGCTCTGTCACTTCAGCAATGAGGGCTTCATCTATCTCGAATTCATCCCGGCCTATGATTGCTTTGTTTCCATCGAAATTGAGGACAAAGGCCTCTGCCACCTGTTGATGAGAACTATGTAATTTTTTGCAAAACTTATAACACCCTACATCCCTGAACATTTGACATACCTCCGAGTGTGACTCCAGGTAACTGATGTTGTTGAGCTCTTTCCTCAGGGTTGACGCTCCTTTCTTCATTTGCCACAATGTTTCCGCACACTTGTGATCGAAGGAGTGGATTTCGGGAGAGAGTTACACAATGTAGAGTTAGCGAGAGTCGGCTTGGTTGTGATAGAAACGAGAAAAATGGGGTGAGATTTATAACATGGCATTGATTACAAGGGATGCGGCAGAACGGTTGGTGATTTGCATCAATCATGGTCGCTAACTATAATGATGGAAGGTACATAAGCATATGGCTTGATGATATAACGATCTGAAAAGATTCGCTTATATCATACAGAGATCAGCTTTTGGTCGTGAACGGTTCGTTCTCCTATCTTTTCAGCGGCTTATTGCAATTATAAAACGTCGAACCTGATGGTTGAAATGTGTGAAAGGACGTGTTGACTCTTTCCCCGCTTCTGTGATTTCGGTGGCTAAAATAGCCCTGGATTCCTTTGTTTAAGCTACCGAAAGCTAAGGCTTTCAGTGGCTAATCAACAATCGCAATGTTCGCCTAAGCCACCAAAACCTGAGATTTAAATTAGATCAAATAAAAACTAAACAAACGTTTATTTAAACTTTATTACATGCGTAAGGCTTTGAGAAATGAGCTTTAAAAAATTTAAAGTACCTTTTTAAAAGACATCCTATCACCTAAAATGAAAAATCTCAATTGATTTATTTGAGGAGATAACACTGGCTCCTATTGGGGGTGAAAGCTTCCCTGTGAGGTTTCAAGCACCACAGAACCAATGTCTTTCCTAAAAAACAAAAAATCAAACCTATCTACTAGTGTTTCCATTGGGCATGGAGTTATTTTGTAAAAACAAAAGATGAAAATAAAAATTACAATGACAAGGCTTTGAAGCCTTAGATAAAATAGAGTTTCAGAAAATGCCCATTGACTGGGCCACCAAACATTTCTTCACCTTCCAGACTTTGTAGAATGAAGGTGTTGTTGTGTTGTACTTGATTTATCATGAAAGGACCGGTCCACAAAGAATCAAACTTGTTGTGCTTGCCTTTATCTTGTCTGAGGGCATCCCATTTCAGAACCCAATCACCAACCTGAAAGTCGTCCACCTTTGCTTTTCTGTCAAAAGTATCCTTGATCCTCTTTTGATGAGCTTCTGATTCATCCACCAGTTTTTCTCTGACCTGCTGCAACTCTGCCAAGTCAAGCATTCTTCTCACCATATCATTTGATTTAGTTTGTTCCTCTTGAAAAAACTTATCCACTGGTAAAACTAGCTGAATGGGGAAAATGGCATCAGTGCCATAAACTAGTTTGAAGGGAGAAGTTCCTATGGATTTCTTGTTAGTTACTCTGTCTGCCCAAAGAGAAAATTTTAGTTTAGAATCCAAACTCTTTTGATTCTCCTCCAACCGCTTTCTGATGATTATGACTAGACTCTTATTAGACAACTCGGCAAGGCCATTACCTTGAGGGTAATAGGAAGTAGAGTGTACCAATTGAATGCCTGTTGACTTACACATGTCAACCAATGCATCAGCTTTGAAAGTTGTTGCATTATCTGTCACTAGTCTTTTTGGGCAACCGAATCTGCTTAGGATGTTCTCATAGAGAAACTTCATGACGACCTGATGAGTGGCATTTCTAGTGGGGATTTCCTCTATCCACTTTGTAAAATAGTCAGTGGCTACCAAGAGCCATTTATGCTGACCACTAGAAGAAGGATTAATCTCTCCTATGAAATCTAAACCCCACTGCTAAAAAGGACCATTCACTACAATAGGTCTCAGGGGCAGAGATTTTAGTTGTTGTTTTCCTGTGAATCTTTGACACTTATCACAAGATTTCTCAAAGGCGCACACATCTGAAAAAAGAAAAGGCCAATAATACCCATCCCTTAAGATTTTATGAGTTGTGGTCTTCCAGTAATGATGGCCTCCACAAATACTTGAATGAAACCAATGCATGACTTCATTTGACTCTTCTTTGTCTAAACATCTTAGTAGTAAACCAGTAGGATCTTTCCAATACAAAAGATTATTATTAATGAAAATTTTAATTGCTCTGAGCTTAAGGGATCAGGCTTGAGTCATGCTAAGTTCAGGAGAAACCTCCAACTTCTATAAAAAATGAATAATACCTGAATACCACTCACATGAAGACAAATTCTCAGCCACTTGATGGCTCCCATGTTGTTCTTTCGTTGCTACCCCTATCTGCAAACTTGTTGAACTTTCCCCATTGAAATTTATGTCCAAAAGATCATAGTTCTCTTTTTTCAAAAGCTTGGCAAGGCCTTGGCATTTTACCAGCTTAGTGGGATTCACCTCTATGTCAAACTCAATTAGCTTTGCGATCCATTTATCTCTCTTTCCATCAATATCAGGCTGAGTCAAGACATCCTTCACATAGGCTGAAGGAACATGGGCGACAACCTTTGCATGGAGGATATAAATTATGAATTCTTTTAATGACTTAATGAGAACATAAGCTTGTTTTTCTATAGGATCATACCTTAGTTCATCATCTTTGAGTGCTTTTCTGAAAAAGGCCACCGGATGATCAAGACTTTCATCATCTTTTTGTAACAAGATTGTTGCCACCATGTCATAGGAAGCAAAAGAGAAAATATAGAAGTTCTTGGTGTAATCCGGACTGATTAGAGTGGGGAATTCCATGATAGCCTGTTTAATATCCTAAAATGAACTTCTTGCATTGTCTGTCCATTTTATCTCGAATCCCTTTTTTAGCATAGAGGTTATGTGTTTCACTAACTCAGCGAAATTAGGAATAAATATTCTGACAAAATTTATCTTACTGAGTAGAGATTGGATATCCTTCTTTGACCTTGGTATGGACAACCTCTGAATTGCTTCCACCCGAGATGGATCAATTTTCACTCCTTCTTCTGAAACAATGTGGTCGAGGAGCTTACTCTTCTTGAGAGCAAATTGAGATTTTTGGGGGTTTAGCGAAATCCCGAACTGTCTGCATTTCAAAAATACTCTTTCCAGATGCTTCTGATTCTCTTCATGACTATTAGAATAAACTATGATATCATCAAGATAGATGAGGACAAACTTTTCCTTCTCTCCCACGAAATCTATGTCCATGGCCCTCTAAAAAGTGGCCTTGCCATTCATTATCTTGAATGGCATCTTGGCGTACATGAAGGTACCCCAAGGAGTAGTAAAGGAAGTTTTTTCTTGGTCATCAGGATGTACAGAAACCTGGTTATAGCCTGAGAAGCCATCTAGGAAAGACATGACGGTGGCCCCTGAAATTATTTGCAGCAAGTGTTCCATCTTGGGTAGGGGATAGTTGTCTTTCTTTGAGCATTTATTTAGGTTTCTAAAATCAACGCATAACCTGATCTCACCATTTTTCTTTCTCACTATTACTAGATTTGCAATCCATTTAGAGTATCTTAATGGAATTATGATTTTGGCATCAAGGAGATTTTTTATTTCTTTTTCAATTACAGGCAATAGGAGAGGACTGATAAGTCTCAGTTTCTGTTTGAAATGGATGGTGTCTTTCTCAAGGAGAATCTTATGTTGAATGACACTAGGATCATAGGTTTTCATATCATTGTATTTCCAGGCAAAAACATCAGCAAATTCCTTCATAATGCTGCAATAATTTGACCTCTAAACAACAGTTAATTCAGTGGACGAATTTATGAATTTAGGATGACTTTGGCTTCCTATATTGTGCTCATGGACAGCATGATCCTTCTCCTTCTTATCAAGTTTGTAGGGGACATCATTTTGGTCGAAAAGCTTCTCAAGAGGCACCAAAACCCGAGGTATATAATTGTTGGGCAGTTGAACAATATCATGTTGACACATTTTTATTTTTAGCTTAGGCTTTTTGGATTCCTCTACATTTTGATTTTCCTGGTCAATATGCATATCATAAAATTCATCTACCACCTGGAGAAATCTACTAAGATCATCATCATCTTCAAATACTTTCCAATATTTGATATTGTCAGGAAGGGATGGTCTATATTTGAATTGGATTTCATAATCCAGTCTGGGAGGCATGGGAGGAATGAACATATTGGCTGAGACAACAAGGGAATCAGCAAGATGATTCATAGCTCTGGGTATATAAGAAATATCAAAAATGGAGAAAGAGTCCCTGATTTTCCATACCTCATCCCTGTAAGCTTTCAACCTGACATGTTTTTCTTGGAAAGTACTATTCACTTGTTGTATGATAAGATCTGCATCTCCAAACACTTTTAGTCATGTGATTCCCATCTCCTTGGCAGAATTTAATCCCAATAGCAATGCCTCATACTCTGTTATATTGTTAGTAGTTTTGAAATCAAGTCTAAAAGACAAATGAATGACCTCTTTTGAAGGAGAAATCAAAACTACACCTGCACCTGCCAAGTCTTTGGTACTGGCACCATCAAAGAACATGCTCCACACAAGAGTACTCTCTCCATCAGTTTGTTGATAAGTAGGATTTTTTATCTACAAAGAAGTTGGCTGAGAATCATCTATTTGCGGAATGCATGATCCAAAGTCTGTGTCTAAATCATAAATGGGATGGTTTATAGAATTTTTCCCATCACTAATGATGTAGGCAAGTTGATTTTCTTTGTAAAGTCTCTTTAGCTCTCCTCCAAACACCGGGACGGTGGAATACAAAAGATCCATCTGCAAGGTACCCCCTAGCATTTTTCTCCATGAACGCGAAAAGAGGAGGCTGAACTTGGGTGGGATATCAGCAACTACAACATCCATTACCATGTTTCTCATTGGCAGTCGGGCAAGGTTTATGACAAGGTATTTAATGAGGTCGAGGCATCTTACTTTCCTAGAGTCGAAAGAGAAGAGATCATGGTAAGGTTTTGTGATGTCAAGCCCAAGTTCATCCATCACTGCTTTAGGCATAAGATTGTGTGATGATCCCGAGTCAAGCAAGCAGTTGTGAAGGATCTTATCATGGATATTTAGGAATATGTAGAAGGGTGGAAAAGATTCATATCGGTCTTCTACCATAGGTCCTATAGTCACTGTGGGCTTGTCATCTTGAATTTTTACGTAATCAGCAGCTGGAGGAGTCTTTGGTTGAAGGGACTTCAGGATAGCAGACTTGAATATGTCATTCTTAATAAGTTTAGTCAATGACATAAGTATTTTCACCTTCTAAATTTATGATTTGAAATTAAATGAGTATGATATTCTATCGGAAGGTTTTACCTTGTTAGGAGGAGCTCTGAGGGAGACTTGTTCTTTGGCTTGGGGCTGCAATTTCTTCTACTGTTGTTTTGCAGGAGTGGAGGTCTTCTTTACAAGAGCAGCAGGCTGCTTGGCAACAACATCTTTCTTTTTTCCGGGAGCAGCAAGTAATGGCTTTGGAGAGGCAGTCTTAGATCTTAAATTGTAACATGGTTGATCATTTGTCTGATAAAAAGATTCTTCAATGCTTGCCTCATGAATCTTCTCGTCCATATGGGCCTCCTCATAATCTATTTGTGTCAAGAAGGAGGAATTATTATCATCCCCAAAGAAATTGATGTCATCTTCTTCTTCAACTTCGTCATGAGATAACTCATGTTCTTCTTCTAGCATTGCATTTTGGAAGGGGGCCCTGATCCTTTGGTCCTCAGCTGCATTCTTGTCTCTCTGAAGGATCTGGACCTGCTAGTTGTTCCTTCTGTAAGGGAATGCATTGGGATTCCTGGGAGAATAAGCATTAGGCTCTTTACTTCTTGTTGGCTGTTGACTCTGAATTTTTAGTTTTGACATTTCTGAGGTCAAGTTGTCTAGCATCTTGGCCATCTTTTCCAATTTGGTATTTGAAGAAGAAGGAAGATCAGCACACGACTTATTTCTCTCAAATTTTCCTTTAAGTTTCTAAGATGCCATAATGTTATATTCAACCTCAAGAGAAGCATATTGCATTAAAGCGAGTGTGGCTGACCTTCTTTCTCTAAGGATTAAGAAAAATTCTAGATCAAAGGCAGAAGAGTAAGTGATCTTTGTTGATGCATCAGTTGGCTTGATCTCTGCAGGAATCTTGCCAAACATCTTATTGAATCTTTTGGTGAAGTCTAAGACAAACTCCCTATTTTCTCTTCTTAGATTTCTAAATTCGTAAATATAATACAAGCGATCTCTTCTTTCTCCCCAATGTTTCAAAAACACCTCATCTAACTGCTCAATGCCTGCCACTGAATTTGTTGGTACTTCCTTGAACCACTTCCTGGCTTGGCCATCCAAGCTCTGCGCAAAAATTATGGTCCAAACATCTTCCTCTGAAATGTTAGTGTTCTCAGCATAAGCATAGAAATATTCTATATGTTCTTCAGCAGTATAATCTCCAGATCCAATAAACTTTGACATATATTTCTGATAATCTCATGTCAGCATGGTTGATAAGGCATTGGGCAACACAAGAGGGGCATACCTATTGGCTAAGATTTGTTCCATTTTTGTCAAAGGGGCAACCATGGAAATCTTGGGGGTTGATGGAGAGGAAGAAGTTTCTGTAGATGATGGCTGAGATGGGATAGGTGGGACTATGGACAATGGTGGTCTTACTTCACTGAGGAATGAAGGAGAAGCATTGGTAGGATGACTACCCTGGAATGTGTTTCTTGAATAAGGTGGAAAGTAAGAAGCTCTGTAAAACTGATCGAGCAGTAAGGCCAATTTTTCTTCACCCTTAAAGGAAAGATCTTGTAAAATATCTTCAAGAACGGGCAGACTAGTATGAGTATGGAAAAAACTCTCTATGGGCTTAGTTGGTGAAGAATTCAAAGAAGAGGAAGAGTCCTCTTCTTGGAGAGATTCTACAACTTCTTCTCTTAGGTTGGATATAGTAACATGCTCAGAAATAGAATCTATAACATCATAGGAAATTGAAGGCTCATCACCCTTCAAGCTTTCTGACACAATCTCAATTTTTTGAGAACTAGAAGTTTCAGCAAAAGGGGATTCGACAAGAGGTTCTCTAGAAACAAAAGAAGAACTGTTTCTTGAAATACCTGGTTTAGATGCTCTTGCAGATTTGGAAGTTTGTCTTTGCAATGCTTTTCCACTTCTGATGATCTTCTCAGGATCTGGAACTGGTGCTACCAATGGTCTTTCTTGGTTTTCCCTCGTATGATCCCTTCTCAAAGCCACTTCATTCCAATGGAGTCGCCAGATAGATGGTTACAACCAAAAATGTGTCCAAACTTTGTCTATCATCAAAGTTGGATCTTGTCGTCTCCCAGGGAAGTTGAGCTTCAGTCTCCTCTCCCTGGAAATGGCGCCAATTTGTTATCACTCCATGAAACTCTCCTAGGTTGTATCTCAGAGATTCCTAGTAACTTAACCATTTTTGTAATTATTTTCTCAATAATGGGTGTGGGTTTGGATCAAGATGAATATCTAAATCACTGGACCGTGTCTTCAAAATAGTCTAGCTATATTCATGCAGTACAAGGCCTTCAAGAGCTATTATCAGATAGGTTTGTAGATAAAATGGATAAGAAACCAATCAATTAACCAGAACATACATAAACAATATATATGATGTGTCAAAAAACTAGCAAAGGATGCTTATGATTCTTGTTTAATAATCAAAGGTAAGATGACAGTTACCATAGGACCTTTAAACATAGACAAAGAAATGATTTCAACTCATAGGCATAGAAAAGGAATGAAAAGAGAATCTGACAATAACAATGAAAGAAGCTTGCAGGCTTAATATATTAAAGAAAGTGTCTTTATCACAGTAACAGTGGATTATAGAAATCAAAATTGAACCTTTTGTTCATCAAACATTTTGGGATTTATAGCCCTTTACAAACAGTTTCAAGATCCTAGATTACTGGATCGAATTTTGCCAAAAATAGAAAATCAATAACTGGCCCAAGAAAGTAGGTAAAGATCCTATAAACTAGGTCAATTCAAATTCTCAAATAATCTTTATGTTCTTCAAATTCTTTGGCAGGTGTAGTGAGCCTTCCGAGGCTATTGGATATCATGTGATATGGGAGGAGTCGAACGTGACACCTGTTGACAGTCAAACAGTATTATATCCTTGAAAATAGCTAACCATTTTTTACCTTCCTGTCTTGTAGAGCACCTCCAAAACCAAAAAAAACTCTTGATAAGGATGTCATTAATTATCTTCCATCGATTGGAACCATTTATGAGGCTTTTGGATAAGGAAAACATGGACCTGTGCAAAAACATTAACTTTATGCTCTATCAGTGCTTTTGGTAGCTAGAGTAGATAGAATTCAGGCCAATTAGCTACCAAAAACTCTGTTTTCGGTGGCTAATGAACAATCGATATGTTCGCCTAAGCCACTGAAACCTGAGATTATCAAAATTTCAAAAATACCCTTGTCTTAGATCAAAAAATGCCTTAGGACAGATCTTTTTAGGCGTCTGCATCTTGCTCAAAGATTGTAGGGTTACTGGCTGCCATTTCTCTTCAAGGAAAGACACAAGAATGTCTTTCTTCCATATCAAACCCCTGTGTTCGGGTTTCAAATAAGACCTAAATTCAACATTCTTAGTGACAGTAGTTTTAAACCATTTTTCTCTAGTCATGGGAAGCTCTGTCACTTTAGCTATGAGGGCTTCATCTATCTCGAATTCATCCTGGCCTATGATTGCTTTCTTTCCATCGAAATTGAGAGCAAAGGCCTCTGCCACCTGCTGATGAGAACTCTGTAATTTTTTGCAAAAATTATAACACCCTGCATCCCTGAACATTTGACATACCTTCGGGTGTGACTCCAGGTTTCTGATGTTGTCGAGCTCTTTTCTCAGGGTTGACGCTCCTTTCTTCATTTGCCACAATGTTTTCGCACACCTATGATCGAAGGAGTGGATTTAGGGGGAGAGTTACATAGCATAGAGTTAGCGAGAGTCGGCTCGGTTGTGATATAAATGAGAAAAATGGGGCGAGCTTTAGAACGTGGCACTGATTACAATGGATGTGGCATAACGGTTGGTGATTTGCAGCAGTCATGGTCGATAATTGTAATGATGGAAGGTACGTAAGCATATGGCTTGATGATATAATGATTTGAAAAGATTCTCTTATATCATACATAGATCAGCTTCTGGTCATGAACGTTTCATTCTCCTTTCTTTTTGGTGGCTTATTGCAATTATAAAACATCAAACTCGACGGTTGAAACATGTGAAAGGATGTGCTGACTCTTTCCCCGCTTCTGTGATTTCGGTGGCTAAAATAGCCCTGGATTCCTTTGTTTAAGCTACCAAAATCTAAGGCTTTCGGTGGCTAATGAACAATCGAAATGTTTGCCTAAGCCACCGAAACCTAAGATTTGAATTAGATCAAATAAAAACTAAAAAAACTTTTATTTAAACTTTATTACATGCGTAAGGCTTTGAGAAATGAGCTTTAAAAATTTTACAGTACCTTTTTAAAAGACATCCTATCACCTAAAATGAAAAATCTCAATTGATTTATTTGAGGAGATAACAGGAGGGAGGATCGAACTTTGTTGCCTTCAACAACAACCTAGGTGATCTTCTCAAGAATGGCCTTAGGCTACTCCTACTCCTTGAGTTGAATATATTCTAGCTACTTTTGTAGGTTTCCCATTCTCCGCGCTAATTGAGACCATTCCTCTTCCATAATCTCAACCCAGTGCACTAGTGAAACCAGGGTAATATCCTTAGGGAGCTCAAAAGAAAACTGCCTTAATGTGGGCCACACCTAGATAAACTTGTTAGAAACGGCTTGAATAGTGGACTCAGCCTATGTGTGCAATCCATGCTCATGATCCCTGGCTGCAGATTCCAAAACTATCTATTGGTGAAACTAGTGCATATGTTATGTGATCTCTTCATTCGTATGCTTGATCGAAGTTATCCACTACTCAATTTGAGCAGTGGAGGCACAGATAACATGGAATATCTGTGGTGTGGACTAGGATGCGAGCTCGCCACTGGTGAGATATGGATACTTTCAAAACCTTGATGCAAGCGGTTGGCCACTTGAAAAAAATCATTCAGACATACTGGGGGTGTCAACACCATCACGAATAGGAGACGTAGCTCAGAAGCTATGGGAAATCCTGACTTGGACATATGAGGGAAGTATATTGATTACTTTTGTGCATTCCAAGAACATCTCTAATATGGAACAACACTGTTGGGGATTTTGTAGTAGTGGTGCAACCTGCTCATTTACTGAGGTGGTGTTGTGAGTTGAGGTAGCTTCTTCCTGGGTGCCCATCAGGTCAATTCTAGGATCATGAACCATCTTCTCATGCTCCTGTGGTACTTCAGCTTGCTTAGGATTAGGGTTGATCTCTGGCGGGGTGTCGAGTGGAACATGGAATTGTAGAATGTTGGGGAAGGTGGATGGAATGGGGATTGTGGTTCCTATAGTCGTAGTGAATGGGTCACCAAACTCTTTCACAACAATCTCGATGTTAGTGTGCGGAATGGATGATGGAGTGGTGGAGGGGGTTCCCATAACAAAAATAGGGGTCTTTCTCTTAATCTATTCAATGATAGGGGTGGATTTGAGTTGTTCTATGGGGTCATTAGGAATAGTGATGATGGGGACAAATGATGACATAGGGGGAATAGTGTGGGCATGGGGTGGAAGTGAAGAAATGAGTATGGAATTTGTGATGATGGGATCAGTGGAATATGTGGAAATAGATCCAATGTAGGGTTTCTTTGGAGGAAATTCAGTTGTAAGGAAATCACAGAGTACTTTACCTACAAATGTAGCATCATCGAGAATTCACGAAAATTGCAGTGGAACTATCATGGGCAATGCCTCCTCTTCCTCTTCCTCCTCTAACTCTAACGGCATGAACGATATTTTTTTGGTTGTTGTGTTGGAACCTGGAACATCTATTGGTGTTGGGGCCTCTGAAAGAGAAATGGCAAGAACTTATAGGAAACAATGTACTTCTTCTTCACTTGCATGACTCCATGCCATGAGAAAACCTCCTTGTCTAGATTTTTTGCATTATGGTAGTAGGGAAAGAGAGGAGTGTGAAATTGTTCCACATTTTTACCTATTGGTCACATAAAAGTGTGGTCTCTATTCATGCCAAAGCATATTGTGTTGGTATTTTGATTGAGGATATCCCGTGGAATCCTACAGCGTTGGGTGGCATTAACAAGCTCATTTTTCCACTGCAAGAAAGCATCATTGTTGAATGAAAAATTTGAGGTATCAGTACCGGCGTACCATGGCTCGAACTTCATCGTCACTTGACTATATAAAGTGACTAGAAAGTCCCTCCCCATTGGTGGTTTCCACTTCCACATCACAAACATGACTAGGAGGTAGCCATAGATGAAGTAGCTAGCCTTCTCGTGCACATCCATGCAATCCTGCAACAATTCAATCCTTAAATATTGACACCAGTCCAAGATGGCACCTTGTGCACAGAAATCGACAACTGAGAGGGCATCCAATGTGCATTCCCCCTTGGTGTAGTTTTTCATTACTTTGTTGGAAATTGGGTAACAAGCACAACAAACTAGTTTAGGAAAAATGGGCGTAATCAGGGCTCCTCGACCACCTCTCCTAGTTTTGAACTTATCATGAAGGATAACCTATCCCTTCTTTATGCCATGCTTCCCTCACCCTTGGAATCCCTTCATAACATCGTCACCTTCCTTTGAGAGATCAGTAATATGGTTAATATTGTTGGCACAAATTGGGTATTATGTGTCCAACCACAGGGAGCCTCTATGGACACGACTGATGAGGAATTCAGTGTAGCAGTTGGATTCTCCCATGGTCCCAAATACTAGAAAATATTGCAATTTAATGAGTGTGGAATATCATAGTGGTACATAGGGGGTCTTCCATTCTATGTCAATATCTCCTTATGGTAATGGGAAATACTCTAGATATTCTTCGACTTTCATCTCTAGGAACAAGGCTGCATCCGCAAATTTTGCATTGATGAGCTGAGTTTGCTCAAATTTACCATGTAAGTCTCATATAAATGTATCTCATGGATCAATGATGTCTACTAGAACAAATTCCTTGGGAATGGCCCCATGAGTAGTTGTAGCATGACCCATGGTGGGACACCTACACAAATAGACAAGCTCAATAGGAAGATGCAGACGCAGACGAGGATGCATAGAACACTCAGTAGGCTCCATGACTGGGTATGCAAATGACTTGAATAAAACACAATAACTTGAGTAGTCGGGCGATGACGATTTTATAGGAAACAACAGGGAATTATGAGAAGGAATCATTTAAGGGGACAACGCAGAGGTAATGCGACATTAACAACGGATATGACCAACGAATGCGACAAGATATAATAAGTGATTTGGGTAATAATGAGCACAAGTATCAATACAAATTCGACAGGACACGACATCCAGAACATTTAAAGAACACGTCAACGGTTAACCAGAAAGTTACTTATAGTCATTTGGACTATAAGTTGATGCATGGTTGATGCACTTGTTCACTTGCATGGTTGATGCACTTGTTATGGTACAGATCATGTCAACATTTAAAGAACACGTCAACGTCAACGGTTTGGTGCATGGTTGATGCACTTGTTATGGTACAGATCATGGTACAAGTTGATGTATATGGGTGATGTGCATGGTTGGCACATGGTATGGTACAAGTTTTGATGTGCATGCTTGATGCATGGTAGAGATTGGTACATGGTATGGTATAGGTACATATCTTGTGATGGTATGTTGGTGACTTCGGTACATGCCTGGTAGAGGCATGTGTTGGTGATGGTGGACATCTGGTTGAGAGGTGCCCTTGGTATATGATCCATGTGAGAGGATTCAGTGATAGGTTGGTCATGGAACCCGTAGTTGATCAAGGAATAAAGACATGAAGGTCAATATACTTACAGGTAATACTATCATAGATGGATAGTACGCATCATACCATTTTTGGTGATATATGGTATGCCATGTAATTACTCACGATTGAGGAGATATGGATCTATGAAGTTGGAGGACCCTCAAGAATATTGTAGAAGCCTCTCCAAGGTCATCAAGAAGCTTGACTAGTCAAAGTGGTTGGAACAAGGGATTAATTGTTGAGAATGATTGTTTATAGTTAATTATTTATCGAAAAAGATTAATTAATTATTGAGATTGGTTGTCATTAATGTCAATCCTTGAGAAAAGTTGCATGTCAAAGTAAAGTGGAAATAAACATAATATAACGGGATGCATGTGAGTTTCATGTGAGTTTCATGCCATCCTTGAGAAACGTTGCATGTCAAAGTAAAGTGGTAGTAAACATAAGATAAAAAGATGCATGTGATTTTCATGTGAGTTGCATGGAAGTTTCATGTCATTAAGAAATTTCTCTTTAAAAGACATAGAAAATTCCATTGCAAAACACTTCTGTGAAGACTTCTGAGAACACAGGTTGGAGATCTGAGGCAGTGAGTCAAGGTTAGAGAAGTCCAGTGAAGGATGAAGTTTGCAGGAGCTAAGAGTATGAAGAAGGGGTTTCATACATGAATTCCTTGAGTATATCCACAGGTTTCAAGAGGAAAAGTGTGGACATATGTAGGCTATAGTGAGGAAAAGTGTGGATACTCATGGGAAGACAATGCATACAGTCGCAGACCTATGAGGAAAATTTATGAATATCAAGGATCTAAAACTTAGGTCACCTGCATGATTCAAGGTATGTCTTCATGTGTGTGTTAGGGTGTGAATTCTGAAGAAATTAGGAATAGGTATGTCTCAATAATTCATAAGATTTTGATTTGGATAAATATCTTGTTGATCTTGGTGTGAGGAATGCATTGTTTTAGTCTTGATGAGATATAGATATCAGTAGCAGCAGTAGATATATTAGTAGAAGCAATAGAGATTTCAGTAGAAACAACATGTATATCAGTTCAATGACAGGGACAGTGATAGGTTGATGTGGTAGTGACAGGGTTTTCTACATATATACTACAGAGCGGTTGGATGGGGCAAGGAAAGGGGGTTGTATCCTCCTTCCAATTGTAGTTGGTAAATCAGGGAATTGGATCTTCCTTCAGGTTGGAGATTGAGAATTAGAGGGTTGGAGCCTCCTTCTAGTTGGAGATGGAAAATTGGGAAGTTGGTGCTTCCTATGAATGTATTTCTTCTGACATATAAGAAAAAAAAAATTGTGGTTTTCTCCCGCATTGGGTTTCCACATAAATCTTGGTGTACTTTGTATATGTGATTACTTTATTATGCATTGTTGATATACTAAACATAGATGATAAACTGATGAATGGTAACTAGTCAAGTTAATGTTTGTATGCTATGATTATATCATTGAATATTTTATATTGTGTTTCAAAGTGATAAAGTGATCATATTGATCCCCCCCCCCCCTCTCAGTATTCCAACAATTGGTATCAGAGCCTGTCCTTCAAGAAGCAGTTTAACCATTGGAAGGTAGATCAATGAAACCACTAATATGTATAAGATGGAAGTACCACAATTCAATGGTCAAAATGGTTTGAAATATGAAATATGGAGCAACAGAATGAAAGCATTTCTACAAGCATAGGGGTGTGATATTTGGCGATCAGTTGAGACAAGGTACACAGCTACAAAGAAGCCTCCAAAGACTGCAGCCAAGAAGGAATTGAAAAGGAACAACAAGATAGAAATGGATTTTATCATGAAAGTATTACTTGATTTAGTAAAAACCAAAGTGGGATAGTGTGCATTAACCAAAGAGATTTGGGACATCCTACAAGATCTTTACACAAGGCAGGAAACAAAATAAAATGAAGTTGGTGACAACTCAGATGATGAAGAAGTCAACAGAGAAAATCCCAATGAAATAGAAGAAAATCCTGAGATTGAAGAGGAAAAGAATCATGAAGTGGAATTCAATCAACAAGAAAGAAAACTTGAAGAAGAAATCATCTCCTTGAAGATACAACTTGAAGAGGAAAAGAGAATGGAAGAAGACATGAAGAATTAGATGATGAAGAAATAAGAAGAGGTTGAGAAACTTGAAGAAGAATTTGTCATGTTGAGAGTAAAATTTGTCAAGCTCAGTAACAATGTTGAAGAAGCATCCACATCATCAGCAAAGAAAGTTGAAGAGAAATGTCACAATTTATCGGAAAGGAAGAATGAAGAAAAGGTTAAGAGTTACACAGAAGTCCTTAAAGGAAGGAATCATGGTCAGCAAGAGTCCAAGAGGAAGGATACCTTTTCAATAATACAATCTACTTTCATACAACAAAGAAGATTCAACTATGATCATGATCATCCAATGCATGGATTCATAAGGACTACATCACAGAGAGGATCATCTACTGCCAGGTATAAAAGTTTCTTTCATGGCTACTATTTTTATTTTTCTAACTTTGGAAATAAAGTTGTAGACTACAGAGCATATGGAAGAAATGTTCAAGCAAGTAGTGCTTATGTGGCTCCTTGCAATATTGAATGCTACAAATTCCACAATTATGGTCACATAGATCAAAATTGCAAAAGCCTAATAGAGCCATCCATGAAAGAAAATACCAATAATCAGAATAAGAAGGTTTGAAAAAGAAAATAAAGAAAAGAAGAGAAGATGAATGAATAATGGGTCTCGGAGATCATCAGATTTGCAATAGTACAAGAGAGTCTAGAAAAGCATGTGAAAGAATAAAAAGTCTCAAGGATCATATTGTCAAAATCTGCAGTAGTACAAGATCAGGATAAATATACAAGAAAAAAGGAATATGTAAGATATAGGAAGGTTTGGAGAAGAAATGAAAAACAAGAAGAATAGGTAAAGGAAGAACAAGCCCCAGAAATAACACTCTCATGATACATAGTAGTATGAGATCATGATGAATCCACATGTGTAAGGGAAGATGTTAGAATTCAAGAATAAAGTATCATAATTTAGGAATATGATGGATCCACTGACAAAGAAGAAGACTACTTCGCATTCAGGTGGATTCCTCCATTTTTTTGAGCCATCCGGCTTGGAGACTCCCAGGTAATATGAATATTGAACAGGGGGAGTCTATGCAACAATTGTTACAGTTCAAATATATATCCTTGAGACATCATGAAGTGTTTCAAAGTGGTGTTACAGATGTTTGATTTAGAGTGGTTCTATGATAGAGAGATTCGTATAGACATATTGAAGCATGAATATATTCATTGCATATTTGTAGAGTTTGATTTGCAGTTGAGTAGACTAGTGGGCATAGTTGGTTCAGTTTTAGATGCAGGTAAGTGATGATCAGTTGCAATGGATTCAAATAAGTTTTTAGAATAGTGAAGTTACAAATGCGTCAGCATTGTGGATAGTTGTGTAGAATATTCATGATCAATATGAGTCACATGGACAAGGATGGATTCATAAAACACTTGGAAGGATTAGATATGTGTGTGTGTGTGTGTGTGTGTGTGTGTGTGTGTGTGTGTGTGTGTGTGTGTGTGTGTGTGTGTGTGTCAGTGGATGAGAGCATGAGTTCATGATAGATTTTTTCAAAAACTAACTCATAGACAGTTGGATGTTTTCGATAATGAAATATTTGAATGCTCAAAATTTTGAATTCTTTTAAATATTTCATTAATTTACAAGAGGAAGCAACAATAGATAAAAACTCCAGAAGGAATCAAGCATAGGAAAACCTACATTTGATCTACACGACATCTTGCAGAGAATTCAAGGAGAGAGAAATAGTCAAATAATATATCAGAAGAGTGAAGATAGGGAGATCAGCCCAAAGGAAATCTCAAACAGGGGGAGCAGCCCCAGAGAGAGAGTTACCCTTTTTCCTAGGATGTCAAAGGGGGAGACAAGAACAGAGGCATGAATACAGGGGGACCATCCCCAAGGAATATACCCTTTTCTGTTGATGTCAAAGGGGGAGAGAAAGAAACATTGATGAGGAGTGAAAAGGGGAGCATGAGCATGGTGTTTCCATGTCTAAGTGTTTCCATCAATGTTAGTGTTGCAATTAATGCCAAAGGGGGAGATTGTTGGACAAGTGGTTTGGATAATTGGTTGTCATTGATGTCAACCCTTGGAGATTGATCTTAGAGATTGATGTCAAAGCTTGGAGAGTGATCTTAGAGATTGATGTCAACCTTTGGAGAAGTATGGAATCCATAGAGATGTGGACAATATCATTGGATAGTTGGTTTTCATGTTAGAGGTATACCATTGATATTGACACATTGTTAAGGTATACACTTGGTATATGGTAGCACATGGATAGGAAACATCTCTTGGTGGTGATGGTACTTGGTTGAGGTACACCATTGGTATTACTTTTTGATCATATCTTATGGTACATGGTGTATGGCATGATATGGTATATCATTGATGAAATGGTACAGGTTTGGTACATGGTTGATGCACGTATTATGGTAAATATCGTGGTATAGTTTATGTACATGGGTGATATACATGGTTGATGTGCATGGTTGGCACATGGTATCATACAGGTGTTGATATGCATGGTTTATGCATGGTATAGGTTGGTACATGGTATGGTACATACACATATCTTGTGATGGTATGCTGGTGAATTCAATACATGCTTGGTAGAGGCATGTGTTGGTGATGGTGGACATTTGGCTGAGAGGTGCCCTTTTTTATATGATCCATGTGAGAGGATCCAGTGATAGGTTGGTCATGGAACCCATAGTTGATCGAGGAATAAAAACATGATGGTTATTATACTTGCAGGTAAGACTATAATATATGGATAGTACCTATCATGCCATTTCTTGTGATATATGGTACGCCACGTAATTCCTCATGGTTGAGGAGATATGGCTCTGTGAAGTTGGAGGACCCTCAAGAATATTCTAGAAGCCTCTAGAAGGTCATCAAGAAGCTTGACCAATCAAAGAGGTTGCAACAAGGGATTAATTATTGAAAGATTAATTGTTGAGAATGATTGTTCAAAGATTAATTAATTTTCAAAAAGTATTAGTTAATTATTGCAGGGATAATTAATTGCTTCAGGGATAATTAATTATTGAGATTGGTTTTCATTGATGTCAATCCTTGAGAAAATTTGCATGTCAAAGTAAAGTGGAAGTAAACAGAAGATAACGGGGTGCATGTGAATTGCATGTGAGTTTGATGCCATCCTTGAGCAAAGTTGCATGTCGAAGTAAAGTGGTAGTAAACATAAGATAACAGGATGCATGTGAGTTGCATGTTATCATGAATTGCGTGGCAGTTGCATTTCATTAAGAAATTTCTCTTTAAAACATAGAGAAGAGTCGATTGTAAATCACTTCTATGAAGACTTCTGAGCATACAGGTTGGAGATCTAAGGTAGTGAGTCAAGGTTAGCGAAGTCCAATGAAGGATGAAGTTTGCAGGAGCCAAGAGTACAGGGAAGGGGTTTCATATAGGAGTTCCTTAAGTATATTTGTGGGTTTTAGGAGGAAAAGTGTAGACATCCATTGGATACAGTGAGGAAAATCATGGATACTTGCGGGAAGACAATGCATATAGTCGTGGACATGTGAGGAAAATTTATGAAAATTAGGGATCTAAAAATCAGATCAGTTACATGATTTGAGGTATGTCTTCATGTGTGTGTTAGTTTGTGAATTTTGATGAAATTAGGAACAAGTATGTCTCGGTAATTCATAAGCTTTTTATTTGGAGAACTCTTTTGTGGGTCTTGGTATGAGGAATGCATTGTTGTAGACTTGATGAGATATATATATATCAGTAGAAGCAGTAGAGATATTAGTAGCAACAACAAGTATATCAGTTCAGTGACATGGAAAATTATAGGTTGATGGGGTAGTGATAAGGTTGTCTACATCTATATTATAGGGAAGTTGGACGAGGAAAGGAAAGGGGGTTGTAGCCTCCTTCCAATTGTAGCTGGTAAATCAGGGAGTTGGAGATTACTTCATGTTGGGGCCTAAGAATTAGGGGGTTGGAGCCTCTTTCCAGTTGGTGCTGGAAAATTGGGAAGTCGGTGCTTCCTATGAATGTATTTATTTTGACATATAAGAAAATCATTATGTGGTTTTCTCCCACATTCGGTTTCCATGTAAATCTTGGTGTACTATGTATTTGTGATTATTTTATTTTGCATTGTTGATATACTAAACCTAGATGATAAATTGTTGAATGGTAACTAATCAGGTTAATGTTTATATGTTGTGATTATATCATTGAAGATTTTACATTGTGGTTACAAGTGATAAAGTGCTCATACTTATTCATGCCCCCCTCTTAGTATTATAACACAATGGTCTTACTGATTAAATGGGCTCTGTGATCACTGGTTAGACTCCAAGGACACACAAATATAGTAATGATGTTTTCAAAAATGAACCTTGTTGTTTTGTCTGTAGAGAAATATTGAACAACTTCTACGTCAACCCAGTGAGTAAGGTAATATGTTGCGGTGATAACATACCTTTCATTTAAATTCTTGGAAAGAGGGTTAATGGGACCGATGAAGTCAACGACCCATTTCTCAAAGGCATGTAATGATAAAATAGGGTGTAGTGGTAACTCATCACTGTCATATGGCTTACCAAATCACTGACAAACATCACATGCTCTGGCATAGTGTTTGGCATCTTTGAACACAATTACCCACCATATTCCTTCCTATAACACTTTCTGTGCAGTCACCTTTCCTCCAACGTGACCTCCTGCAATTCCATTATGATACTCCCACAAGATATCTAGTCTTTCATGGTCAAGCAAAAATATTCTAAGGATGTTATCCAATCCCAACTTGGTAGTCTACTACATGAACCACTAAGTGTCTCTTTTGAGTTACGAAATAACCACCAGGGAAGACAATGTCAAATAGGTAGTCTAGAAAAAAATCAACCTTAAACAAATCTACATATAGGAGATAATCATCTATAGCTCTGCCACTTTCTCCTTACTCTAGCCTAGATAGGTGATCAGGACAAAATTTTATTTTTCCAGGCTTGACAAAAACTTTAAAGGAAAATTCTTGGAACAATAGAAGCCACCTGCAAATGCTTCTTTCCAAAATAGGTTTGTTAACCAAATATTCCAAAGTAGAATGACCAGTAAATAATTTAAATGACCACCTGGCAAGTAGTGTCTGAAATTTTGCAGTGCATAAACCATTGCTAAACCTTCCCTTTCAGTGGTGGTATAGTTGCGCTCACTTGGTTACGCAAGGAAAACACCGAGAGAAATTCCATAAGTTTCAATGTTATACGTGGAATTCAATCTTCCATTTGGTATATGTAAAAATAGGGGCGGTGCTCAAATTTTCCTTCAAGATGTCAAATGCTTTACCACAATCTTGTGTCCAGTGAAACCCTTCAAATTTATTTTGTAACTTTTCCAGAATATTGAGAATGAAAACAACTTTCACAGGGTCCACGAGAACTCCCTCTCTACACACAATGTGTCTTAGGAAATTTCCAAAAGACACGCAAAAGATGCACTTTTTCAAATTTAAGGATATTTGTAACTGTCGACACCAATCAAACATCAACCAAAGCAGACCTATGTCTTCCTTCAATAGACTGTACACGGTCAAATAATCCATATAGACTTTAAGTAACTTCTGAATAAAGTCACGGAAATCAACAATAACGACTCTAGAGAAGACAGTTGGGGCATTCTTCATCCCAAAGGGCATAAAATTATATGCAAAATAACCCCACTCGGTTGTAAAGGTAGTCTTTATTTTTTCCTCTTCCATAATTCTAACATGATGATAACTTGAGAATCCATCTATAGAAGAGTATGTTTCTTTTCCATCCATTTGATCTATTACTTCATCACTGAAGGGAGTAGGAAAAGGATCATGTACGCAAGCTAAGTTCAATCTTTTGTATTCAACGCAGACTCTAATATCATCAATACTATTCTTACTATGTATCACAATGGGATTGATCCACTCGGCCTCATCCACCGAAAAAATCAACCCAGCTGCAAGTATTATGTCGATCTCTTTCTTAACCTTTTCTTTGATTCTAAGATTCAGGTGGTATCGTCTGTTTTTAACTGGATTAGCACAAGTCTTGATTTCTATCTTCATCTCTCCTAAATCTCCCTTAATCCATTTTAGTTCTAAAAAACTCTTAGGAAATAAGTCCTCATACTCCTGCAACAGAGCTTGGATCTTTGTTATGGTTTGCTCATCCCAATAGTCCCCTATAGAATCCATTGTAGGATGCTTCCCACTCCTTGTATTTCCTTTCCGCAACTTCGAAGGTTTAGTATATGAACTACTGACATCATCGACGATGGTGTCTTTAACTTCTATTGTTCCTACAAATTCCTTTGAGGTTGAGTTTCTAATTTCCTCTAGGTCTTTGAGGTCTTCAGGGTCCTTGTAAACCTTGTTGCAGGCCATTGGCACTCTTGTGAGGGAAGGATATGAACTATATTGAAGTAGATTTTCATGCTCAAAACATACTATGGGTGGATATTTGGGTTTATATTCATTACTAAACAACAATTGCTTGATTTGTTGCAATATTAGGGTGATTTGTGGGAGGGTTCATGAGTTAATAAAGAAGAAGTTTCTAGAGATGGGGGGTTGATGAGAGAAGAATGCAAGAGATGAACGAGCTCTAAGGAGGGCTATGGATGTTTAAAAAGAGGTGGCAGAACTAGATGAGAAAATTAATGAAGAGATATGATCAGTTGTGGAAGGAGATTGATTGTGACGATAGTCCAAGAAAAGAGTTATATAAGTTGTGAGAGTTATAGAGACATAAGAGGATGGCCAGTTGATGGTTGAACGAGATATTTTGTGAGAGAGGTGAAGGTTCTGAAGGCGGTAGACAAGAGAAGGGAACCTTAGGATAGACAGATGAAGGAGTAAAGATAGACTCCACCACTAAAGAAGAATATTCAGCTGAGAGCTCAGAGGGAGTTGCGGGAGAATATGAACTTGTAATGCAAATAAAGGAAAATGTTTCTAGGAGAATCGTAAATAAAGGTAAATGTTTCTTGAATTTGCAAGGAAAATGATTAATGGGGTAAGCAAGATTCAAAGGAGTTGGTATAAACCATGGGTGATTTTTCAGGTCTTCCTCAAATTTGAATATTCCATACTTGCAAATGACTTTCCTAGGATTAGTAGTTGAAACCATAGGGTTACAACCATTAAACATGCTTCCAATTAGTTGAGACATATAAATTTGGAGAAGATAAAATATGGTTTGAAAGAATTAAAACAAGACTAGGAAAGAACAATTGAATGGTCCTTCCCAGTATAGTCACCAAAATATGTTGATGTTGAAACAAGAGTGTTTTGAAACCAACATCTCAACCTCATGTGAGGCTGGGAGGGAAGAGGAAGGAATATTACCCTAATTTTTAAGCCCCGTAAAGAAAGAACTTTAGACTCTATGGCTAAGAATCTAAGCATGAATCTTTATTTATGATTTTGCAATATTTGATTTTTGTTGTATTTTGCAACTTATATTATTTTGTATTTGCTTTTGTAAGTGAAATATGAAATTAAACAAAGTTTGTATGAGTATTAATATTGGTGCTCGCTAAGTCCACCCAAAAGCCACAAGAGAACATAGGGAGGCCGAGTATTTTCGGAATATTGGGTGCTCAACAACAAGAGCCTATTATAGACCCATTTTTAAGGGCACAACATGTCACCCACAAGGAATTGAATCGGGTGGGGAGGGTAATAGTCATTCCTCCCAACCACCCAAAATACATCCAATGGACTTCTTTAAATGTTTTAATTAGTAATTGATTTAAACAAATGAAAACTAAACTAAAAAGAAAAGAAAATAAAAAATTATTTACAATTGAAACGAATATAATACATTAATTTAGTTGTTTTTGTATTTTTGTGTTTATATTATAATTAGTAAAACAAATATTAAACTAACAAAATAAAACAAAGAAGTAAAACAAGTGCATAAATTAAAGTGTTTTGTGTTTTTTTTTTAAATATTATAATGAGTAGACTTAAACTAATAAAATAAAAGATTATGTACATTAAAAGTATTTAAAGAAAAGAAATGTGTTGAAAATGTTTTGGTATTTTTTTAGTTTGAATATTAAACCAAGGGAAAAGAAATAAATAGAAAAACAATAAACATTAAATAGATTCTAGTGCCGAAAAGAGTTTGATCTTTATTGAAGTTTATATTCTCATACATTTCCTTATATTATTTGATTTCTTTCAAGCCCCATGCGAAGATTTGGACCAAAGATTATTAATCAATATGGAATGTTACATCATAGTTTAAGTAGCCTAGAACACAAATAAAAACAAGAATGATTAGCTAGACATGGAATAGAGCAATGGTGGTGAGGCACAAGGTGAAAATCTGCATATCGAAAACTAATTAGCACTGAGAAAACTTAGACTTAAAACACAAAAAACTTAATAAATAAACCATTCACTTCATGGACACTAGAAAAACTCATCATGGATTTTTCCCTTCCGCTACTTTGCAAGATGTCTGTTGGCCCTTGGTTATGGAAGAAAGCGAATATTAAGCGAGAAAAGGCAAAATGTGAACTGCACAGAAGACACAGTGATTGATATTGGGTCAAAGTGAACAAAAGAGCAGAAAAGACAGAGCGAAGTAAGGGAAAGCAAGTCATTGGACGAGGAGATCAAGGATGATAGATCAGCAAGGAAGAGGGATCGTGGACAACACAACAAGTGAAAGAATATGTCAACAGATACTTTGAAGCACCGTGCGTGAAGGAAGGAAAGACAGGCTGGCGAAGCCTTGAAAATGTGAGTCAAGTTGACCTAGGGTTTTAGACACCTAGGGTTTTGGTATCTAGGGTTTTGACACTTAGGTCTTAACCTAAGGGTGTCCGAGAGCTATTGTAATGTATAAATAAAGGTCTAAAGGACCTGGGATGGGTTGGTATTAGGTTGGTTGAGAGTTCATTTTTATTGTATGATTGAGTGAGTACTACTGTGTGAGAGAGAAGTATTGAGCGAGAGCCTTCTGGTATTGTAAGATCTTCAGCTGGGTGAGAAGATCAACCCTGCAGCTAGGTGGACAGGGAGGGAAGAGAAAGAGAGAGAAGAAGAGAAGATATGCTAGCTAAGAGCGCAGATAAGAACTGTATGCTTTCATCTTAAGATATCATAAAGAACAGTTTTGTGGACGTAGCCCTAGAGAGAGGGTGAACCACGTATATCTTGTGTTGTGTGTGATTGATGTTGTGTTCTCTATCATTTGATATGCTGCTATTGTTTTACTGTGTTAGATTTGACATATAGTTGTGTGGAGTAGATCTGAGCTAGGATTTGATATATAGATGTTGTGATGTTCTTGTAATAGATCCACTTGGTATTCCCTTTGGTTGTAGACATCCATGTCCTGCAACCCCCCATAGCTACTTTGGGTGATACTGCATCTGCTTCGTAGGTGTTTTCGAAAGGGCCAGTAGTTAGGGCTTGTTGGTGCACTCTTGGAACCTGAACCCTGGGTCTGGCCCTATGCCAACAAATGGTTTCGTTGTCAGGACAGGAATATTCTTGAGGGAATGTCAAGTTGTTTTCCATCGAAGACAGAGATTCAGAAGTGGATAGAAGATCAAGGAAAGGACTTCTCTGAAGCCCAGAACAAGAACCCTAATCTTAGTACAGAGGATTGATTGGAAATATGTATCTTTACTAATATACATGATATTTCTTTGGAGGAATCCATCAGGAGCTATATGAGTGGCTAGCTAGGTTAGTAGATACCCAATTCGAAGTCAGACTCAGACCACCTGTGGTTTGGACGTCGGCGTTGATCAAGAAGATCAAGAGAGTTGATAACACTGTGTCAAGAGGAGTATATCACTGGTTTGATAGCACCATTGGAGGGTATATCACTGAGTTTGTTGTTGACAGAGTGGAATCGTATAGACAAGTAGAGAGATGTTTCTTTAAGGGACCTAGAGGAAAATTTTTACATTTTCTGAAGTTGAAGATCAAGATGCTATTCCATGAGAAGAACATCTTGAAGATACAGTAATCGGTCAGATCAGAAGAGCTAAATGTTCAAAAATTTAGATAGCGACAATGACACAGAGGATGTACATACGCGCAGTGGGAGAGTATTGAGAGAATTTCACCTAATGAACCTGTTTAAGAAGAACCGCGGAGATGAAGGGTTCTACAGTGGAGAAGAGGCAGATCTGACAGACGAAGAGCATTCAGAATCTGCTAGGACAGAGGAACCTCACCGAGAAGATCCAGAAACTTCAAGAACCACGCTGACTATTGAAGTAAGTACTATTATTCTTCATGTTACTTCAGCAGCGTTAAGTAACCAAAGTAACCTAAGTCATCATAATGCTCGAAGCACTGTCACTAGAATTCCACCACATACTTAGTCAGGAAACCTAGGAAGATCTATGGCAGATGAGATGAGGTTACCCACCTTTAGAGAAGATGGATCTGAAGATCCTGATCAGCATTGGTTTCTATGTGAGGATGTGTGGAGTATTAAGAATATTGTCGACGAATCTGTCAAACGGGCTCAGTTCAGCACTACCCTAAGAGATCGCGGAGATGGTACATGAAATTTTTCCAAGGAGCTACACCTAAACTACTGAATGCCATTAAGACTGTGCTAACTTTCGAATTCAAGAAAACTAAATCAGATTTGTAGTGCATTACAGAACTAAAAGAAATCAAGCATAGAACAGTTGAACCTGTGTGGGAGTTTGATCATAGATTTGAGACCTTGACAGGCCATTTGAGTTTTCAGATCCCAGATGAGAAGAACAAGGAATGGTTCAATGTTGCCCTCTTGCCACACATCAGAGTTCCTCTTATGCAACAAATGATTACTTCGTAGGCTGAGGCACTCAAGATCGCCATGAAATTAGAATCAGCCCCTATGGGAGAATCCAGCTCAGGTATGAGTCAAATCTTGAGTCATCTAACTAGCTTATCACTGCAGGTCGAAGATATGAAGAAAGAGAAGGGAAAATATAAAAGAGAAGACATCTGGTGTATTAGGTGAAAATCAGAAGGCCATGATAGGGAACAATGTCCCTTATTTTAGGAATACTTTGCCTCTGGAGCTCCAATCCCTTTGAAGTAGGTTACCCTACCCTGGTGCAAGGTATGTAGAAATCGACATCACCCTGGTGAATGTTACTATCTACAAAAATATGTCCAGACACCCACAAATCTGTATTTCACGTTCTATAAGTGGGTAGGACACGATGATAGGGATTGTAGGGCTTACGATCTCATGCATGAAAGATCAAGGGATATATACAAAATTCAAGGTGAAGTATAGCAAGAAGGAAGCACTGTGCAGTATAATTCCCCTGGGAGAGGAAAATTCAACCCTCGGGGTGGATTGCGAGGAAGAGGAAGAGGAGTAGGTATGGTTCGAGGTCGAGGACAGATCATCTGTTATAACTGCACACATTCGGGACACTTGGCAAGGGACTTTCAGAACCCTTGTACCACTTGCGGCTACTGCAACTCATTCGAGCATGTTATTGAGGAATGTCCAGCATTGTTGGCTAAGATTCAAGAGAAACGAGGAGGAAATCAGAAACTACAACTAATAAAAGAATAACCTCGCGGAGCAGATCCTAGAGTCGATGTTATCACATGAGGAGGTGTTTTCATAGGACAAGACAGAGTGATCCAAGGAAAGACTATAGAAGAATCAGGAGTCGGGAAAGCTGCAAAGAAGACACAAGAATTTGACCCAAGGAAAGAGAAGTAGATATTTGAGGAAGCAAGAAAGGAATTCGGAAGAGACCAGGCTTCTTCATCAAAAGTTCAACAAGAAGTAAGAGAATATGGAATGCCTCTATTATTTTATTAGTCTACTTCGCCTGAAGAAGGAAAAGAGGTGAGTAAACTTGTCAGTTTCTTGTATACATGTATTAAGTTGATTAAAGATGAAAAAGCCATACAAGAAATACAAAATTTGGTCAAACAATATGAGATAGGAAGGGTAGATCCTTTGTTGAATAAAGAAGTACATCAACTATCTAAGAAGAGAAGGAAAAATAAAGAACTACACCTTAATTCTCATATTGGAGAGTACAATATAGACTATGTGGTCCTTGACTTAGGGTCGGATGTCAATGTCATGACGAAGAAGACCTGGGCACTGATGGGAAAACCTAAGTTGATTTATTCCCCTATCAGGCTTAGGATGGATAATCAATAAGCAGTAAGCCCCTTTGGAAGACTAGATTGTGTCCCTATAGACATCGATGGAGTAAGGACTTTTGCAGACTTTGAGGTGATTGAGATAGTTGATGATAGTTATCCTTACCCTGTGATGTTAGGAATTGATTAGGCTTTCAATAATTACAGTGTGGTTGATTTAAAGAAAAGAAGAATGATGTTTGAAAGAGATGGCCTTAGGTTCATTTCACCTTTGGATCCCGATGAAGGTCAGAGATACACAAAACCCATCAGAGAAGAAGACCGTGCATATGAACTAGAAAACATATACAAATTGACAGCCAGACAACAGGACTACATTAATCCTACAGTAGATGGGAATTTGAGCTAGCGAAGTGATAGAAGGTGCTCATTGGATTCAGAAGAATCCCTAGAGAACTGGAAGAACAAAATGTACGAAGTATCTACAAGGAGATGTGTTAGATTAACCAAGGAAGTTCGTTGGATTGACACAACAGTAAGTAACTTGCCCACCTTTGATGGTCTGAATCATTTAGAAGCATTCTTGTTGGACTTTGAAGAAATTGTACCACTACCACAAATATTGTTGGCAATGGATGAGGCCCTGAAATCAACTCCAGCAATATGGTGGGGGACACACAAAAACAATATTACAGACTGGGTACAATGTAACACTTTTATGACAGTGCGATTTTCAGAGCAAGTAGCAGGCTGCGAAGTTAGGTACACAGGTCAAAGCTATCTGAAGGACCATGTGCGGAGTTGCAAGGAATCATAGAGCAACATTCCTCAAGAGCAGTGGGTGCACAAATTCATTAACACACTGGACACAACTCCCATCAACTGGTATCTTCAAGCAAAATTGTGCCTCATCACTACGGATTGGGAAGGTATGACCCAGAACTTTGTAACTACCTGTTTGTTTGAAATCCAATATCCTACAGTAGATCAAGAATTACAGGTTGTAAGACAGAAAGTGTTCGAGGAGGCACCTAGCCTCCCTTTGGAGCAAGAAGAGGATGAATGTACTATGCCTCTTCAGAAGTTGCAAGGTTGTTACAATATCAATGTTGTTGAAGACGATGATCCTAGGAATGTGAACATCGCAGAAATAGAAGGCCAAAGAGATGTAGAAGGACCAGGAGTCTAACTACCTTTCATTGGATAGCCAATTAATATCAAAAAGTCAACATTGGAACAGAATAAACACCAAAGCTTGCAAATTTTGGAGATTATTGGGATGTTGCCACTATTGACAAGATCACAGAATTACTGCATGAATATCAGGACTTGTTTCCAACCTTGAACCAAGTTCACTGATATGAAGGGCATTAAAGGGCCCATGGGAGAGATGAGGATCCCTTTGAAACTAGATGAAAGGCCATTCAAACAAAGACCCTACATATTGAGCCCTAAATATAAGGAGAAAGTGAAGATCGAGCTTGATCGAATGCTGGAAGCAAGAATCATAGAACTTGTTGAAGAATCAGAATGGATTATCCCTATGGTAGTACAAGATAAGAATACAGGAGAAATCAGGATCGGTGTAGATCTTAGGAATTTGAATGATGCATGTTTGAATGACCCATTCCCTACACCATTTACTGACGAAGTGTTAGATAATGTAGGAGGACAGGAGGTATATTCTTTTATAGATGGATTTTCAGGATACCATCAGATCCGAATTGCCAAAGAAGATCGCCATAAGACCACATTTGCAACAGAATGGGGATCCTACCAATATACAGTGATGCCATTTGGATTGAAGAATGCACCATCCATATTTTCCAGGGTGGTGGTCAAAGCGTTTAAGGAGTTTTTACATAAATTTTTGGAAGAATACTTCGATGATTGGATTGTTTTCATCATTTAGCAAAATCATATTGAATGTTTAAGACTAATGTTGGATAAGTGCAAGCAATGTCAGATTGCCTTGAACCTGAAAAAGTGCATCTTCTTTTCACCATTTGGCGTGTTGTTGGGCCATATTGTGTGTAAGAAAGGATTGCTGGTAGATCCATCCAAGATTTCTATTATAGTCGATCTACCCCCTCCTACTTCAGTGAAACAGTTGCGCACTGGACTGGGACATACTAGATACTACAAGAAGTTCATTAAGGGCTACACACAGATTACATCGCCCATGGAGAATCTTTTGAAGAAAGACTATTAGTTTCATTGGACAGAAGAATTCCAGCAGAGCTTCGACACACTGAAACAGAAAATGGTTACTGCGCCCATTCTGGTTTTCCCAAATTGGAATAAGGAATTTCACATGCATGTTGATGCATCTTCTATTGCATTATGCATTGTGTTAGCACAACCAAGAACAGGATACATCAACCACCCGTTATCCTTTGCTAGCAAGAAGCTATCAACATCTAAGATTAATTACACCACCACTGAGCGAGAAGGATTAGCCATGGTATATGCGTTGCATAAATTCTGCCACTACTTGTTGGGAAGACATTTTAAGATGTTCCTTGATCATTCTATGCTTAAATACTTAGTCAACAAGCCAGTGTTGGGGGGGAGAATATGCAGATGGATTTTTCTATTTCAGAAATATGATTTCAAGATCGTGGTTAAGACAAAAAGGATGAACAAAGGTCCTAGCCACTTGTCGAGGTTGGAACATGGAGAAGAGCCTGCTAGTTTGGAGGATACACTACTAGATGCATAGTTGTTGGCCATCAGGAAGGTTGATGATCACTTCACGGAGATAGTGCAGTTCCTGTCAACAGGAATGGCACCTAGTGAATATACAATCACCCAAAAGAAGTCACTAGTAGTGCGCGCGCTACAGAATTTTCACTTATAGTTGGACAACTATACAAGATGGGACCTAATGATATATTGAGAAGGTGTGTTATGGAAGCAGAGAGACCATTGATCCTCATCGAAGCTCATGAAGGCATCGCAGGAGGACACTACGTAGGGAAAGAAACAACGCAGAAGTTTCTTAGAGTTGGCCTCTGGTGGCCTACCCTACACAGAGATGCTAAGGACTATTACAGAGCCTGTGATGTATTCCAAAGAGTTGGGAATCCATCTAGTAGAGATGACTTGCCTCTAGCGTCGCAGCTGAACTTACAGGAATTTGAAAAATGGGACATTGACTTTGTGGGACCTATCAACCCACCAGGGAAGCGCATAGGAGCTAGATACATAATCACTGTAACAGAGTATTTGACTAGATGGGCATAAGCAAGAGCAGTTAAGGATTGTAGTGCAACTACAGTTGCGCACTTCATATTTGGTGATATCATAACCAGGTTTGGATGCCCAAATATCCTTATCAGCGATCAAGGCACACACTTTATTAACAAGACTATTGAATCCTTGACTCGGGAATTTGAAGTTCACCATCAGAAGCATGGATGATTTTAAGGATGGAAATTTATTTTGAAATGTAGAAACCTTCACAAATCTTACTAATCCTTCATATGCCAACTATAAATGTTTGGCGATATTTTTGTAAAAATATTCAAATTTCTAAGGATTTTACATAGTTTTAATAAAATTTTGGCAATTTTTAAGGTAAAATAATTTTATCCTATAGAATTTGGGTGAATCATTTTTAAAATAACGAATCTTGTTTTTGGAAAAACCATGGAAAATTAACCCATGAGCGAAATTTATCCCCTAAAATCATCCATGATCAGAAGAGCATGCCCTATCATCCATAAGAAAATGGGACAGTCGAATCATTCAATAAGCTCTTGGAGACAACACTGACAAAAATATGCAGCATGAACAGGAATGACTGGGATTTGAGAGTGCCAGCAGTATTATGGGCCTATAGAACCACTTGCAAGAAACTGACCATGCAGACCCCCTTCAAATTGGTCTATGGTCTGGAAGCAGTTGTACCCATGGAATATTTGATTCCTAGTCTAAGAATTGCATCCTTTACAAATATGGATGACACTAGTGCTATGCAAGAGAGGCTTGCGCAGTTAGTAGAACTGGAAGAAGATAGATTTATTGCAGGATTTCACCAGTAGGTTCAGAAAGAAAGAGAAAAGGCCTACCATGATAGGCACATTAAGAAGAAATCTTTCAAGCAAGGAGATCTAGTATTGGTATATGATAGTAAGTTCATGAAGAATACAGGGAAGTTCGGGACACATTGGTTGGGGCCATATGAGATTTCCTATGTTATAGAAGGAGGAGTTGTGCAGTTCAAGACTTTGACGGGAGAATGGAAGGAAGGTTTGGTGGACGGAAGCTGGTTGAAATTGTATTATGACAACCAGTTGCCTCGCAGCTCTCGGTAAAAGGAAAAGGAAAAGGGTCTAGGTACCAGGTGCAGTTGAAAATGGGTACCAGACACAGAAAAGACAGTCTGCACAAGGAAGGAAGGGAGAAACAGAGCAGAAAGCATAGGCTGCCCTGCGTAGTCTGAAGTGGAAATGGAACAGAAAGTTCATATCTGAAGTGCCTTGGGATGAGTCACAGGTGAGTGTTGGGGGCCTGTTGGCCCTTGGTTATGGAAGAAAGCGAAGATTAAGGGAGAAAATGCAAAATTTGAATTGCACGGAAGACACAATGACTGATACTCGGTCGAAGTGAGAAAAAGAGAAAAAAAGATGGAGCGAAGTAAGAGAAAGAAAGTCGTTATATGAGGAGTTCGAGGATGACAGATTAGAAAGGAAGAGGGATCATGGAAAACTCAGAAAGACAAAGAATATGTCAATAGATGCTTTGAAGAACCACGCGTGAAGGAAGGAAAGATAGGTTGATGAAGCCCTGAAAATGTGGGTCAAGTTGACCTAGGGTTTTAGACACCTAGGGTTTTGGTATCTAGGGTTTTGAAACTTAATTCTTAACCTAAGGGTGTTTGAGAGCTATTGTAATGTATAAATAAAGGTCTAAAGGACCTGGGATGGGTTGGTGCTAGGTTGGTTGAGAGTTCATTTTTATTGTATGATTGAGTGAGTACTACTGTGTGTGAGAGAAGTGTTGAGCGAGAGCCTTCTGGTATTGTAAGATCTTCACCTGGGTGTGAATATCAACCCTGCAACTGGGTACACAGGGAGGGGAGAGAAAGAGAGAGAAGAAGAGAAGATATGCTAGCTAAGAGTGCAGATAAGAACTGTATGCTTTCATCTTAAGATATCATAAAGCACAGTTCTGTGGACGTAGTCCTAAAGAGAGGGTGAACCACATATATCTTGTGTTGTGTGTGATTGATGCTATGTTCTCTATAATTTGATATGCTACCCCCATAGCTACTTCGGGTGAGACTACATCTTCTTCGCAGGTGTTGCCGAAAGGGCCAATAGTTAGGGCTTGTTGGTGCACTCTTGGAACCTGAACCCTGGGTCTTCCATTGTGCCAACAACGTCCTTGATGCCAAAAACTTCATCAAATATTTAAGCAAAAAATGTATGGAGTGTGAAGATTGAAAAAAAAGATGAAACCTCACTAAGCTCTCAACATACCTCCTCTAAAAAAATTCTCCTCCTCTTTTTGGTTGTATGTTGATTCTTTTACATTGTTAGATAAGTGGTTTGAGTAGTTAGGTTCATTTTTTATTTAACGTGTTGGAGTAAACTAACTAAAATTGCCTCCATTCCCTTAATAAAATAAAATTAGTTTAAAAATTGTGTTCTTGTTTACATGTCAATTTCATGCAGAATATCTCTCTTTAGAGGCCGAAGTTTTGGGATTTTTCTCTACTCAAAAAGTTGGTGAACACATCTTAAAATGGAGGCCAGCATTTATCTTGGACAATATTCCCAGGGGAGGCTCTTTTAAAAATGCAGTATCATATGACGGGTTAATGTTAGCCTCAAGCACACTAACAATCTAATCTATGGATGCTTTCTTTGTATGGTCATCTTTAATGTGATTACTCACTTCCTCTCAAACTCTTTGGAGCCTCACTGTAATGAAAAAATTCCTGAGTGAGGGATCAAGTAGGAAATGACTTTAAGGATCTCCAAACATTCTTGTGCCCAATCTAGCAAGGATCCCTAATCTTTGGAATATGGAAATCGCCCAATGATAATATTTAGTAAAAGAAATCCAAAACTAAACAATATGTCATAATATGTAGATGAATTAAAGTTATCCAGTTGTTGGAGCCTTTGGAGGAGCTATTCGAATTCCTTGACTCGGGATATCAACCACCAAGTTCATCACGCTTGAACCATGCCAAAGCAGGGTTCATTTTTAAAGATTGTTTTTATAAGAAAAGTATGCATCATTTATCTTTTCATTTCAATTGCATAAGTGTCCTCTAGTTCATGGGCCCCTTCCTGTATTGGAGCATGAATAATTTCAAGGTTTTTTTTAATAAGTTGATAATCAAATCTCTTATGAGGTAGTGGAGAGATATTGCAATGGATCTTCTTATAATTGGAATAAAGGGGGTCCCCATTATTATTTTAATAAGGTTAAAAGTTATTTCAATGTCCCAAAGTTTTTTGACATTTGGGTCTTTGATTCAAGGTTATCTTCATCTCAAATAATATGGGGATACACCCAAAAATTGATCGTT
>ML810697.1:22117-41551 GCA_009831015.1 Picea engelmannii
CTTCACCCTTGTTGACATCCCCTTGAGTCACAGTCCTTCGTGACTCAAGCACTTGAGAAAAAGTCCTTCTTTGCTCTTGTCCTTGGTATCTTTCTCCTTCACTTAGCCTTGCTTTTATAATCTTGAGTTTTGACCAAATCAAACATAACCCTAATCTCCAAAGTGATTGACGGTCGAGATTAAATCTCAACTCACTTGAGATCAATGGCTAAGATTCATTTAATTCACTAATGTTAATAGCCTTAGCATTTCATTAAATTAAACTCGCTTTAATTATAAAAAGCACTTTAATAAAAATTTTAATTAAAGTAAATTACTAAGGTAGAAGGGTTTGGACGACTTCCACATGTCTAGACACTTAGACCTATGCAAAAGTACATGTCCGATGCTACAAACATCAACAATTTGCTTAGCAAGACACTTCTTTATGCTGGACTCTTTTCACTTTCATTGTCTTGTTTTCAGCATTATCTAAGAGTTGCTATAGCACTCCCTCTTTGCAACTCACATTGGATGTATATTTTCGTCCCATTGACCTAGTTTTGTGGCCATTTGTTAGAAATTAATAAAGTCTCATAAACAATGGTAGGAAAATGCTTGGGAAATGTTTCCCAAACATTTTGCTACCATTCCTATATTGTTTCCATGCCAAAAATATTGCATGTGTATAAATGGCAGCTTTCCCAGGCATTTCATTTACTTTGTCACGATTAATAGTCATGACCTTCAGTTGTTGATAACATAATAATAATTATTATTACTGTAATAAGCCTTCATTAGGTACAATAAATCAATGTTGTTGAATATGCCAAGTTAACAAAGTAGATAATCATCCTTTTGTCAATATGTTCATAATTTTATCTATTCCCAATAATAAATAGGAAAGTATTTTAATGGATTTGTCACATAGGTACCTTGTACATCTAGAAGCATGGCCGAATGATTGTTGTGGTAGACAAGTTGTCTAACATGGTCAGATTCTCCCTAGTCACATGACACACAAAGGAGACCATATTGTTAATATATTCATTAGTGAAGTGTTTTCTAAACATGGCTTTCTTAAAAGCATTATGAGTGGCATAACAAGTTCAATGGACACTCATAATATAACTAATTTATATTATTTATATTAATACTTGTTATATAGGGTTGTGTTGTTTAGAATAACCTGTTAACATTCAAAACTGGAAGTGTTTCAAATATCAACTAGGAAAGGTACCATTGTCATCTCGTACACTCCCTCTGCATTTCAAGCTAGTGCTCACTAGCATCAGGGGGAAATCCCTAATGATATTACATTTAAATATTTGATTCTGTCCTGCCAAAACAATGTCAAATATGCAGACTTGTTAACCCCTAGTAGCTCTTGTGCAGCCGGAGGGTTAAGATCCAGTGAGATTACATCACATTGGTCTCATTTCAAATGCATCCAAACATTGACATGGATCGGGGCTCCTTCCAAAGTGTTTCATCAGATTTCAGAAAACTATTATTTTTAGCAGTTTGTGATTGTTCCACGACCACTTCCACCTACTCCTCTTGTTAGAGCACCAGAAAGGAATTTAGAAGTTTCTTGTGGCAAGAGGAAAGCTTAGTAGATAGTCAATAGACAAAGCACAACTTGACGGGCAAAGAGATGTCCTGTACATCAGATATAGACTGATATCTCATTGACAAACATATTTGAAGACAAAATCACATGAAAGGTAAATTAACAACCTGTGCAGCTTCATATTCTGGAGAAAGTGTCAGATAAGGATTGTCCCAGTCTCCCCATACACCATATCTCTGCAATAATAAAAACAAAAATAAGGACCTCTAGCAAAGTTTCCCGATACCTTCCATGAATGTTGTACTAAGAGCATAAACCATGTCTGTTCCTTCATGTAAGAAAGGGTGATCCAAGATCAACTCTGAAATCCTTTTTTCCAATCAATGATATAAAAATAAAGGAGAATTAACAGCTATTTCTAAATCATATGAAACTACAGGACAAATAAATCCACCGTGTCTAGAATTTTCACCAATACACTACTAAGAAGCATAAGAACACATTTCAGGAAACCTTAAATGATCTCCTCTGAAGATTGACAGTTTTCTTGGCAAATTCAGCAGCTTTCTTTCTTAGTTTCAGTGGTGTGAGGTCCTTCCTTGCCTCTTGATCCATAGACTGCAAAACTGTAAATGTAAAGCATGAGTTAAATTCAGAAGACAAGAGCAATTTATATACCGACATAAGCAAATGCTATAAAGATATTTGAAATCTGAGTCTCACAAACATTAAAAAAGATTCAAACTCATCCAATTTACCTTACATTATATAATCAAATGAAAGAAAATATTCTCTTTCACAACAATAATGCAGTTCTCAAGGTTTTACCCAGTGCTCTTGTAGTGCCCCCCCTTCAGCAGCCAGATTAGTGTAATTGTCATTTTTGTTTTTCTAATTCTAATAAAATAGTCATAATTAGCTAAGTTGGCATTAAATACTTTGATTCATGCTTGGCATTATGGAATGACACATTGCATAGACGCATATGTGCACCAACGCTAGTTATACAACTAGACTTGTGTGGACACGTGGGGAACCTTCTTTCTAGGAGCGAGCCCACTATACTCAAACTGGTAATGGTAAATATCTAATGTTGATGCACCTTGCAGTCATTTAGTATGGATTTGCTTTGTTTATGATTGATGGTTTGTGCGAACTTAGCTATCGGTTCTTCTTGCATGGACTCTTCAACAAGGGGTTTCCTTTGAGTCATTTAGCTCCTTAACTATTTCTTCATTTGTATGCCCTTCCTAGAGCTTTTCATCATGTGTTTCTGTAGGCTCTTCTTCTTATTCAACCTCGGACTCTATAATTAGTTTCCCTGCAAGGACTTCTTCAGGTGCCCCCTTGGGCCCTTCTTGTTTAATAAGAGAAATATTCTGCAATGTAATTTTCTTTTTCTTATACCAAAGCTTCAAAACTTCTTTTGCACAATAATATTGACTAAACCAACTGAATCCATCCAAGGATATCCCAAAACAATATCCACATCATCCATATCTATAGCATGGAAATCTGAATGTAACACATATTTATCCATGGTAATCTTCAAATCTTTAAAAATTTCAACATTCTCACCCTCAACTTGTGTGCTTTGAATATGCTTTGCCAGAACTTGCAATCTTTTAACCAAGTTAACAATGATGAAATTATGCTTGCAACAAGGGTTAATAGAAACAATGACCTTCTCTTGCTAAATACATCCATGAACTTGTAAGATGAAGTCGTCACATGAAAATAAACCCCTATGAATCTCATTATCCTTCTCCACAATATGAGACCACATATCTAAAAATACTTGTTCAATTGCTTCATCTGAAAGTGCCATCATCTTCTCACGGTTAAGCCACTGCCACCATATGGCAATATCGTCTTGTAAATAAAGACCTACCCAAAATTTCCACTCATTTCCCCATACTAACTCCCTTTCTTTTATGTATTCTTCAATACTAGGACAATCAGATTGCCCTGTAAAATACCTCTTCTTTGTGAAAACCAAAAAATAGAACCAGGGTTTACATAAATAACTTACTTTTCAATGGAGCTCCTTTATGTGGCTAGTGTTTGAGGCGGCTAATGTAAAATGATCATAATTTCGGCTACACTTCTTTGATTGGCTATTATGACCACAATTATGAAATGCCACAGCCACTCTGCATCAATTGGCATTGGTTTCACTGAAATCCGGGCACTCTATCAAAATATATCTGATCTATAATCTATGCGGTCGTCATTGGAAATACCCTGAAACAACTTATTTTAAATCAGCGATAACTCCACTTCATGGACTCCGATTTGGATGATTATTTGTTTCGAAAACGGGTGTTTTTTCGAGAGGAACTCATATCTACAACTGGATTCTTCAAATTCTGCACAGAAAGTTTTAGAAATTGATCTGAATGTGGCTGCTTTCTTTTTCCCTCGAAAAATCTACCAAAAAAAAGCATCTTCCCTTTTCACCCAARAAAGAGCTCTAATACCAACTGTAGTATACCTTAATAGWTTTGAAAAAAGAAAATAAACATTAACTTGAGAATAACATAACCTTAATAGATTTGAAAAAAGAAAATAAACATTAACTTGAGAATAACATAACAGGTCCACACAATAGCCGACAAAAGAATGAACACAAGAATGTAGAGAAAACCCTTGAGGTAGGGTAACACCATTAAYTATTCCTTAGGAAGGGACCACTCCACAAGACATGCTTGCTACAATTACAATATTCTTCACACTGCATTACACTGCTTCTACTTCTTTATAAAATTCTATYTAAACTCCTACGAACTTTYTGTAAAGGAAACTTCTAGTAAGGGGATCCTTCTAGTAAGCCTTCTTACAATTATTGCTTTCACACACTGTGGAGACCCATCTATTATTATTGTTGATGCTTTTGTAGCATCGGCAGGCATTCCCACAAGGGGCCMTGGTGTCGGGCATGTGGGAATCTTCATTGGCATCAGATTACACCTTTGTTTCAGTGAAAACGCCCTTGGGATGAGGCGAGGGCCTCATGGGCTTGGAGATGGGCTTTGTGGGCTTGTGTTGGGGTTTCACACCCACAAAGAGAAATAAAATATTCTAATTAAATGTTGAGTTTAGAAGGAGAGCCTAAACTCACTTATGGGACTCCTCTATAAGGAGAGGAGAGATTGTGACAAATCTCATTTTGTGATTATGGAGTTAGCATAAATGACTGCATTTGTGCTAGGAGCTTGGAAATTTCAGCAAGGGAAATTGTGCAATTGTGGCAAATCTGGCCTAGGATTTCTTGGAGGATTTTTTTTTCTCTATTTCAATCAAGGAAGGATTCTTTTCCAACCAAGAGAGGGCACACGTGTGAGGAAGAGGGGAGCAACAGGCCACATGTGTGGGAGGAGTACAGTGGCACGTGTGGAATAGCTCGCACGTGTGAAGGAGTCGCACAAGGCGCACTTGTGAACAGAATTGTTCGTACAATGACACATGTGACAATCTGCATGTGTGAGAAAGGCAGAATCGTCCGCACATGTGAGTTTTATGTGTAAGTGACAGTCCATATAGGTTGACGTCAGCAAGTCGTACAGGTGACAATAGCAAATTTGCAGATTGGGAATTGTTCCGGGACTTTTCCTGATTTTTGGTTTTCAGAGGACAAGTTTGTCCTCAAATTTTTGGTGAATTTGTGTCAGCCAAGAGAGTTGGTCTTTCCCTCGGAATTGCTGAATTTGACAATTTTACAGAACAGAATTTTTTGTGTCTCAAGTGTGCGGATGATTTATCTCAAATCTTGTTGTTTCTGTTGTTGTAATTTTTTGTCATAATTTCAGTGTAAAATTGTTCAGTGATAACAGTTAGGGTTTACTATTTGACCACTAGGAAGTAATTTTCAGATCTGAAATTAGTCACATAGAATTGCATGTGAAAATTGACATGGTATCAAAGTTGAGGCTTTGAAGGAGAGAGGGAGTCATCTCTTGAGACACACTTGTTGTTGCAAGTACAACAGGTTGTTGCAGATTTTTTATTTGTTTTGGGCAAGTCACCATGGTGAACACTTTAAAGATAGAAGACAGGTTGGAAGGGGCAACTAACTTCCAAGCTTGGAAGGCCAGGGTTCTCCTTCTATTGGATGAGAATGACTTCAAAGAATATGTTGAGGGTGTGGTTGCAAGTCCTACTGATCTGCATGAATTGGCAGCTCATAAGAAGAAGGAAGTAAAGGCCAAGCGAGTGTTGCTAGAATCCGTAAAGGATCACCTGATTCCTCACATTGCTAAGAAGACATCTGACAAGGAAATGTATGATGCTTTGCTAGGCCTATACCAAAACGAGAATACAGGCAGGAAGTTACATTTGAAGCATCAGCTTCAAGTTGTTAAGATGACCAGTGAGAACACAATTGTCAACTACCTTATGAAGATAACTAAAATCCGTGATCAGCTTGCAGCCATTAGTGTGACAGTTGAGGATGGTGAGTTGGTGAATGTAGCATTGAGAGGTCTTCCTGGATCTTGGGAACTATTTCTGCAGGGGATTTGTGCAAGTGAGTAGTTGCCAGGATTTGATAGACTATGGATTGATTGTATCTAGGACGAGACTCGGTTAGAGTCTAGGAATGGCTTGCAGAAGAGCAGCAAGGATGAGAAACAGGCCCTTGCATCCCACATTAGGAAGGGCAGAAGAGGTTCTCCTAGCAAAAATGCTTCTCTCGAGTAGAAGCATCTCCAGAACCAAGACAAAAGAAGGATCTTAGTAAGATCATATGTTTTGAATTTCATGAGTATAGTCACTATGCTTCACAGTGTCCACATCGGAAGAGAAAGAGAAGAAGGAAGTAGGCATCAGCAGCAGAGGTTCATGAGGTTGCAAACAAGTTTCAGAGGGAGATCTTGTTGGTCTCCGCCCTTTCAGGTGCAGTTTCTAGTAGTGGGACTTGGTTGGTGGATAGCGAAGCCTCTTGCCATATGACAGGTGCATGGGAATTGTTTGACAACTTCACACAGACTGGCTCAGATTTGTGTGTGGAGCTTGGTATGGGGACCAAGCATGCAGTACAAGGATCTGGTACAGTATCGTTCCGGTTGGAGTCAGGAGAAATGTTGAGGGTGTCAAATGTGTTATGGGTACCAGAACTCAGGAGAAGTGTACTCTCAGTCTCGAAGATTGAGAAAAAGGGCTACCATATATTGTTTCGAGATGGAGAGGTTATTTGTGCCCAGAAGATCTAGCTTCAGATTAGCAGTAGTTCATGGAGTTAGAGAGGGCAACCTATATAGGCTAAGGGGCTAGCCTATGCGAGTTGTGACCAGCAGTAGCAAAAAGACGGATGAGGAGGAGCAGGTAGCTCCACCAATGGTACAGGCTCAAAGGGAGCCAGAGTTCAGAGGGAGTCATCCCTCAGGATCTAATGGGGACGAGCATCCTCCCAGGACTATTCAGAGGAAGTTGGACTTCAGAGGGGGTCAGCAGGCTTAGAGGGAGCATCACTCATCCAGAGGAAGTTTACCCTCAAGTATAGATGGAAGGGAGGAATCTTCCAAGCAAGTGTCATGGGTTGAGGAGGCCAGACAGGAAGCTCTGAAGCAGGAAGCTTCTAAGAACAGTGTATCCTCCACGGAAGACCCATTTGTTACAGCAGGATTTGCTTCAGTGACCGAGGGAGCAGCCAATCAGGAGGATTAGAGAGCAGGATTTGCTTCAGTGACAGATGGAGCAGACAGTCAAGAGGATTAGAGTGTAGTTGTGGTAGCAGATACGATATGGAAGACATAGATATTTCCTAGTGATGGAGGATGGAATGCCTCCCTCGCTAAGAGGGAGTGTTGATGCTTTTGTAGCACCGGGAGGCATTCCCACAAAGGACCATGGTGTCGGGCATGTGGAAATCTTCGTTGGCACTAGATTACACCTTCGTTTCAGTGAAAACACCCTTGGGATGAGGCTAGGGCCTCATGGGCTTGGCGATGGGCTTTGTGGGCTTGTGTTGGGGTTTCGCACCCACAAAGAGGAATAAAATATTCTAATTAAATGTTGAGTTTAGAAGGGGTGCCTAAACTCACTCATTGGACTCCTACGTAAGGAGAGGAGAGATTGTGACAAATCTCATTATGTCATTATGGAGTTAGCATAAGTGAGAGTGCACTTGTGCTAGGAGCTTGGAAATTTCAGCAAGGGAAATTTTGCAATTGTGGCAACTCTAGCCCGGGGTTTCTTGGAGGAATTTTTGTTTCTGTTTCAACAAAGGAAGGCTTCTTTTCCAACCAAGAGAGGGCACACGTGTGAGGAAGAGAGGAGCAGTAGGCTGCACATGTGGGAGAAGGAGTATAGCCACACGTGTGAAGGAGTCGTTCATGCCGCACGTGTGAACAGAATTGTATGGATAGTCCCTACAGTTTGCACAGTCACACGTGTGATAGTTCGCATATGCGAGAGAGGCAGAACATTCTGCACGTGAGTTTTCTAGACAGGTGACAGTCCGTATAGGCTAACGTTAGCAGTCCATATAGTTCGTACAGCTGACATTGGCAGGCCGTACAGGTGACATCAGCAGGTTTGCAGATTGGGAATTGTTTTGAGATTTTTGTTGATTTTTGGTTTTCAGAGGACAAGTTTGTCCTCAGACTTTTGGTGAATTTGTGTCAGCTGGGAGGGCTGGTATTGCCCTCAGAATTTCTGAATTTGACAATTTTACAAAAAATAAAATTCTGCTCCTCAGAGGCTCTTGCTTCGGCTTCCCCTTTAGGCCATGCTCGTGGTTGGTTCTCAGAGGCATCTCGACTCCTCCAATCGATGACTATCTCCCCAGAGCGCCTACCCCCATTCAGTTTCTCCCCTGATGCACCGCGCCATCTCTTACTGACTAGACAGGTACTGAATCAGGCTACCAGAGAGGATATTTACAGACTCTACACATAGGTTACTTGGACCTTGCCTTCGGCAAACCTGCGCCCAAAGATGTCCTTCTACCTAGAGCACTTTTTGGAGTTGTGAGATGGCATCATAGTCTACCCCCTGTACACACGCAAACATTGGATGCACTCACTCAGGATTCCTTTGGGTCAACTCTGGGTCGGATCCCAACGACTCATGATCGAGACAGATCACCATATACCACGATCCGATAGGATCTGCCAGATGTGTCACTTACAAGAGCCGGAGACAAAGATGCATCTCGACTTTAGATGTCCTATATACTATGAAATCATAGGACGCTACCATTGTCTATACAGGGACTCAGGGGGCTCACTTTCTACCTTCTTCCAGTACCAGGACCAGAGATGCCTAGCCCTCTTCATCAGGGAGATATTCTGCCACAAATCTTAGTTCTTGCATGCCACACCCCGCCTTGGGTTGACCAAGACAATCACATCTTACTTTCATGTTGACCCATCAGATCATAGCAACAAGCGGAGGGTCGAGTCCCAAAGTGCACTAGACAATACACCGGTGAGACCTTGTGTCTCTTTTCAACCTCTCCCCCAGGGAGACAAATCATCATCATCGAGACCAACTCGAAAAACGTCATGCAGCACATCAGTCCACATATTCTCAAAGAGTTAGACGGACTAGCTCCAGACAACTCCATAGCAGGGCACCTCTCGTTCATCGGACCACCTCTTGGTTTCAAACGAACTACAAGAGTTCTATTCAGAGTTTCTTTCTTTCGGCCTCAAATGTGAGGAGTATTCCCCACTCCAACATCCCCCTCGGGATCATACATTCGGACCTCTCGATAGTCCCTGAGGACTCCGACAGGGAACCTATGCCCAGTTCGCCCCCCTTGCCCTCGGCCATCCGATCCAGGAGACCTTGACAGCCTCATCATCAGACACCTCTCTCCCACTCTCTCTCTCCCTCTCATCATGGTTATATACTTTCTGAGACTACTTGCCTACTGATTTATTTCTTTATGTTATTTTCAACATTTTCAGTATTATCTAGCAGTTGTGTTTGCACTCCCACATTATACGCACACTTGTTGTAGCTCTCAGTCCCATTGACCTACTTTTGTGGTCATCTGTTGGACAATAATAAAATTATCTTATCTCAAGTGTGTGGATGATTTATCTCAGATCTTGTTTCCGCTGTTGTAATTTTCTGTCATAATTTCAGTGTAAAATTGTTTAGTGATAACAGTTAGGGTTTATTGTTTGATCACTAAGAAGCAATTTTCAGATCTGAAATTAGTCACATAGAATTGCATGTACACTAAGTAACCCATATTATCCCCCCTAGGTACACTACATATGACCAGCATTAATAAAGAAAATTACTCTTTCATTTTTTTACAAAAGGAAGAGATGTTCCAATTCTACCACCTATCAAATGCTTTATTTCCATTCATTAACATCTCTACAGCATGCCATTTTTTTTTCCTCGGTCTACAGCATGCCATTTGATAATACATCAATCCCTTTTATTTACCAATCATGTGGACGTAGGAAATATTGATGGATGAGGGTTCTCTTAAGTCTTGACCACATGGCCTTCTTAGGGATATAATCAAACTATTCCAGTTGTCGTGCTCTATTCCCTTCACAACTTACCACAAGCAAGCTATCAAACGAAATGTTGAGAGCCCAATTCTTGTATTGGGGGCAACAATGGAGCATTGGAATGGATTTACTAACATGGGAATGGCAACGAGGGAGCATGGGAATGGATTTAAAACAAAAAAGCGACATTTCACTTAAATATAATCATTTAATTGAATCACTCCCCTTGTTAGCTTTTGGGGTTACTCCAAAAGTGTTTTCACCTTGCTAGCAAAGCATCATGTCTCTTAGCACCTTGGCAATGTTTCAAGGACACATGGACGGCTTAGTTAGGGTGGATGATTGACCTTGGTTAGAGTGCTAATATGGCACAATTGCCACTGAGGTTGTTACCCTAGTTGGCTTGTTGACTAACCCATCAAGTGCACATAATGGGGGAGTCGGTTGCTCGACTAGGAGAGGTACCTACCTAGGAGGAGAAGCGATAGGCACTTGGAGGAGGACACTTCACCCTTGGAGATTGGGACCATGTGATATGAGGTATGTGGTGTATGAATGAGTTCTTGGTTGGTCTGTGATGGACATGCACATGTGGAAAGTGGCTTGCTCTTAATTCGCTAGACCTCGACCGGATACTTATCTAGCCGTCTTCTTTGGAAATTTCAAGACCTTGTGATAGCATGTTACTTGCTTGGAGGACGCCTTGCACTGAAGAGGGAGAGTTGGACATTCTGGTGGGGGGCATTGAGCTCTAGGTGGCATTGGGTTGCTTAGATGCTTGCATGGAGGCTTGGAGTTGACTTGGGGAAGTGTGGGTTGCAATAATGATCATGTAGGTGGAGTGGGCCTAGAGGAGCGCATGGCTTAGAAAGGAGTGATGGAGTCCATGGGGGCTTTTGGCGAGGGAGCAAGGACATCCTCCATATCAACATCACCTTGGAGCCTTGATTGTGTACAACATCACCTTGGATCTGGACACATGTACTCTTGGTGTAGTACTTCACATGTGTGAGCCTACTTGTGCCTTTGAAGGTTTCTTATAAGGGTTTAGACCCACATATGTATAATTTTCCTCGCTTGCCTGTGATATATATAGAGAGAGGAAGGTTCTTATGGCTATAATTGTAGCACTAGGGTTTCTACCCTAGTAGAAGACATAGAGATAACACCTTGCATGATTTTGGAGCCTTGCTCTTTTGGGATGTAAGGATAGGGAAATATCATGGAGCTCTTGTATTCTTGATGATCCATGGAGGTCTTGGTGCTTGTGATGATGCAAGAATGGAAGAGCTAGGGTTTGAGGATTCAAACCCTAGGATGGACATGTAGATTTGGAGGCCAACACTAGAGTTGTCTTGCCATGTACAAGTGTGATGCAACATGGCTAGGGTTTGTAAACCCTAAGGAAGACAACCATGTTAGTGTGGAGAGCTTGTGCAATACAAACTTCTTGTTGGTTGTGTGATACAAACTTGTTGTTGAAGCCAAGGAGGACTTCCTGGTGTTGATGTTTGTTTGTTGATCTTTGGTGGTGGCTAGGATTTTCTTGGTTTCCCTGGCTAGAGTTTTGGAGAGCTTGAAAGATTGTGCCAACTTTGTGATAAAGTTGCGGTGTCTACATGTACTTCATCCTTATACATATATATGAAGTTTTCAGCTGTCCATTACTTGTGTAATTGCAGATTTGATTTTCAGCCTTCATTATCTTCTTGGTTTGGTAATTTCCAAGACTAGTTTGTCACRCTGATTTGACATAAGTGAAGGTTTAAGTGATTTAACATTAATATAGAAGATAATAGGGCAGATTTACTGCWGTAAATCTGCATTAATTCGACTCCATATCTGATTTTATGCTTGGAAAGTGTGCCCTAAGGGCTGAAACTTGTTGGCATATGTTTGGGGTTGAAGTGAATTGAAATATTGTCCATTGTTTGCTGCTGTAATTTATATTGCAGATYAGCCCTAAGGCTGAATATTCATAGGGTTTGAATCTCGGAAACCTTCRGTGTAAGGTGAAATTTCAGAATTGCATTAAAAGTCAAAATTCCAAAATTTATACACCCCTCTTGAGTGTTGGACATGTRTTTTATTGTTTGTAGGTTCCCAAAGCAAAGGGAGTATGGGGAGCAGCACCCCTGAAAGAAATTTTTTGGGTTCGTTTTTATGCTTTTTCGGCCAATAGTTTTTCGGCCCATTGTAAATTAATTCCAATTAAGGAATTAGGGCTGTAATCTAATCTAGGTTGATGTATTAAGGTTTTGGATGCTGCAAAATACCTAAATATCATATTGTGAACAGTGAAATTGATGCAAGGAAAAAAAGATACGTGAGGCTCTCATGATGGCTGGTTTTCCTAGTTAAGGCTTTCCAAGGTAAATCTTTGTGCATTGTGTGTGTGCCATTGTTATTCTTAAGTTTTTAAATTATGTTAGTATTGCTTTTCTTGCACAAGTTTATCAAACTCTTTACCAAGGGCCTCATCCTTAAGATGGCCTTCTACTTCAAGCACTCCATGTCACTGAGCGACAGTCTTACAAAGACAATAGATGCATAGCCTTAGGATACCTATTGGCCAGTTCAAACTATACTCTCACCAACATCGAAATGAAATGGATCATCACACCTTGCAGCCAGAGAGGCTTTGCCAGTTGTGTCACCTGCAAGAGCTTGAGCCAAAGGAGAACCTCAATTTCAAATGCCCCATTTACTATTATATCAAAGGGAGTTTCCATTACCTTTATCGAGATTCGAGGGGCCCCCACACTACATTTTCCTTTATCAAGACCAAAGATGCCTAGCTCTTTTCATGAGCGAGATGTTAGGATACAAATCTCGAGTATTACGAGGTCCTCCTCAGATAGACTCTGTTACGAACATAATAACATCATAACAATAATAATATAGTTAATTAACGAAAGTCAAGAGGCAAGTACCTCTTCACCTCGTGACCAGTCAATGCTATAAGTAAATTATCACAAGAGTGATTATATCATCTTATAATCAATTATCAATCATTATCTATTCAAAATATTTTTGTCTACAATTTTAAATAATAGAATTATTGTTACAGTGGTATCAGAGCCAATCCTTGGCTAACCTGCACATTGTTCGTTGTTCGTCACTGTCAATCTCACGACAACCGCTAGCCATACAATCCATATTGTCCCGTCCTGTCCATACAAATACGTAGCCGTACAAAATCGATGCATCAGTATTGCCCGTTGATTATGTTGATGAGCCACGAAATTACCATCATTTGACATCTTCTTTTCCTTCTTTTTAACCCTTTATCATTTACATATAACCCCGTCTTATCCATTTTAATGCCCATATGCGGGATTTAGGCTCGAGGTGATTTACCAATTGCATTTCTTAATATTTCTTTGGATTTCTGATTAACATTAGGGGAAGTGGCGTGTTTTGTATTTACTTTTGAAGTGACAACTCACGTGTGAACAAGTTGTTACAGGGTTTTGCTTTAAAGGTTCACATATTCTTCAAATCAGGGTCATTGCACATCCATTTCCACAGATTCAGAGTCATTAAATGTTGATACAGTTGTGGGGTGCTCATGTGTTCAAATCTGCTACATAATCAAACCTGTAGCAGCCTGCTACATAATCAGACTTGTAGAAGCCTGCTACATAATCAGGCCTGTAGCAGCGTATATGATATATCAGCTCAAGTATTCAATATCAGTTCAACGCTAAAATGATATCAGCATGAAACCTTTAGCGTGTGCCCATGAGTTTTAATGTGAATATCTTCAGCATGGAAATATATCAGCAATATAATTAAGAGATTAAAATCAGCAGCATACTATACCTTCAGCAGAATTAAAAGATTAAAATCAGCATATAAAGGCACAAAGGTATTAGCATAACTTAGCATCTAGCGGGAAGATAAATCAAAGGAAATTAATATTGTTATTCCCAGCATATGCCACACGCTTCAACAAGGTTCCAGCCACACTTAGCACGAGATTTAACACTTCAGCATATGTGTACCAGTCACTCAGCACGTGCTAAAACTGCTTGGATAAGATACGATCCACTTGCACATACTGTTGGACCAACTCATCCATCGGTTGAGTGGAATTCGTGGTATCTGGAAACATCTGATTGTTTGATTGGCTGATATGTAACAGCATATGTCTAAGCTAATCAGCGGACAGTAGGAGTTGTGGTTTGTTTAGTTTGTTAACAGAATAATAGGGACTGGTCGCTCCATACTTAGGCAGCCAGATTCCCTTATTTTGTATAAATATGAGTGTGTTAGTGTTTATTGGGGACGACTAGTACGAGTAATATCAGATTATGCTCAGACTGTTGTAAGTTTGTAAGAGTCGAGAGCTCTAGTTCCAGATCTTAATATATATTGATGTTTATGCTTTGAGTATCAATTTGCTTGTGTACCGGTGGTGATTTAGAAGTCGTGAACACAGGCCTACCCGTGGGACAAGGCCCACTCACAGGTATGGTTCTGTGTTGTATATATATTTCAGTTATTGATTCTTAGATAGTTGCTAGTTCTATTTTTTTTTTATTTAAGTTTGAATTAATTTGTTGTTGTTGTAGACCTAGGCTGCAGAATGGCCACAGGCTGCATAATGGCCACCTATGCCATGCTGCAGAATCACTAATAAATGTGTTAAGACTCTGATTTATGCAGATTATTGATTTCCTTACTAGTTTTATTTGTGTTTATGATATATGCCAAATCTGTGCTTGTATTTTCTGACCTATAACAGTGTTTGGATAATTATTAATGGAATTGTGGTTTGGAAATCATGTGATCTGCTAATCTAGTCTTGGAATTAGTAGTAGTTTTATTTCTACCATTTTGATGCATGAATTGAAGTAGGACAGATAGTTCCCTTTGCTTTGGTTTTGGGTGCTGCAGAATCACTTTACCTGTAACCCCACTAGGTGAACACACTAGGGAGTAGGGTTATGAGAGTTCAGAAACCTTCCCCAAGAGGTACCACCAGCTGGGTTGGGGGTTGTAAGCACTGTGACTTCATCTTTTATGCTTTTCTTTTGATGTATGCATGGTTTAGTTTAGTTAGTCTTTTCCAATAGCTTGATGAAAGTTCTCTTTTCTGTGTACACTGCACCGAGTGCCTCGCAAGTATATTGAACCCTGGGTTGATAAATTAATGACACAGTGCAGAGGGATATCCATAAATTAGAAATCATATTTGTACCTCATCATCTGTCATACCTATACCTACCCTCAAAAGTCAAGTCATCGTCAATTGCCCCGATCTGTGCATTTTGTGCATCCGATTTGCCCCCGATTTCACCGTACGACTCGCTGCAATCCACTGTGCGTTTGTACTATCTCGATCGTACTCATGTCCGCCATTATCCATACTCCTGTCCAACACTAGCCGTACTCCTGTCCACCTCTATCCTTGCAGTCCAAATCATTAACATTATTAAATTACCTATTTGTAACCTACCAAAAAATACGTGCCCCTTAATATCGCATTTTATATTTTATTAAGTCATTTTTAATTTTTATTAAAGTTACTTACCTTATAAAGTAACTTTATATTATAAGTCACTTTATATAAGGTCACTTTATTCATATCAAATTACCTATCACTTTATCATCAAAATGTTTTTGGGAGGAATTATATTTAATAAAATAAAATATGGAAGCAAGTAAGAAAAAGAACGAGTAACAGGAAGACATTAACCATCATAAAAACGAAGTCAACAGCATTAAATATCGTCTCGGTAAGGTCGAGAAGGGTCAAGAGGAATTCGGCGAAGTACAAAAAGCACTATCGAAAAAAATCGATAAATTATTACAAAAGAAGACAAAATTGACACGTTAACAAACACATCTAAGGAGCGATTGCAAAGCTATTTAAGAATGAGGGGTATCGACAAGAACGAGAGTACAAGGATGCTTAGTGAACAGATCGAGAGGATTGATCAATTAACCGAACTAGTGGACGCATTATGCACAAAACCCTTAGCCTTCTGAAGACCATCACAAAGTTTTGGATCCGCAAAATTTAGAGGATCCAGGACACCAGAAAATACCAGAGATAAATTTTTCAAGAAATACGCACAAATTTCAAGATAGAGATTACCAGAAGTTTAAAAAGGAGTTACCAAAATACGACAGCAAGGACCATAGAGGAGTTGTCGTCTAGATCAACAAAATGGATGGTATTTTTTAATCAAACTCTCCGCAAAGAAATAATAATGACAGCATCGAATAGTTTAGAAGTTGGGAAATGTCATAAAATCTCAGTTCAAATACAAGAACTAGAACTACAAACAGGATTCTATATTCTACCACTCGAAGGAATGGATATGGTGCTAGGTGCAGAATGGTTGATACAGTTGGGGAGTTATGCCACAAACCTTGAAGAACAATTCATGGAATTCAATTGGAAAGGTCAACACTATAAACTATATGGTGTCGAAGGGTCCACTCTCAAGAAGAATCAATTACCACCAACGGAAAAAACTTCATTTCACTATAGAAACATGCTCAAATAGAAAAAATCATATTTTACTATGCTTTGTGGACAAAGCATCCCTTAAGAGGGTGGCAATAGTGTTGACGACAAGATGTCATCAACACTGTGGTTTTTCCGACAAATGAACATAATAATAATATAGTTAATTAACGAAAGTCAAGAGGCACGTACCTCTTCACCTCGTGACCAGTCAATGTTGGAATTATTGTTGTAATTTGTACGTGTGGCCATGCCCCATTCATATGTATCACTATGTACTTGTAATTATGGCTAGGCCCATATTCTTTATTCTTTTATTGTATTATTAGGTATGGTTAAGGCACCCTAGTCAAACATGATATGTAGGCTCAATAACCCTCTTGGGGTGTCTGTGCCCATTTGATGGGCTCATAACCCCCTCTTGAAGGGACACCTCCCTTCCTGAAGGAACAACTCAAGCTGTCATTTGTATCATCTCACCTTGTGATCTTCTTGCTCTCCCTTATAAAGTGTTTTATGCGTAAGGGCACCTATATCTTTGGGATTCTCTCATGCTTGGCATTTCTTTCTTTTATGTGTACTTGTGCAATTCTTGTGTAGCGCACTTGTACTAGGGCATACTTCTCTCTCTCTCTCTCTCTCTCTCTCTAGTGCACTAGGGTTATCTCCCTCTACCATGTTATCCCCCACTTTCAGGGATAACTAGGAGATCATGTCTCGAGGCCCACAGGTCCTAGACATGGAGTACTGAGAGCAGGATTGACTTTAGCTTGGCCTTGGAGGGCCCACCTTTTCTTTCTTCCAGCATCTTTATCTTGTCAACAGCAGCAGCATCCATCACCATCGCCTTGGTCCTGTGTCAGAGAAGGTTCTTTCTCCATGAGGTAATTGGTCTGGGTATCATGGTATGTGTCACTTTAATCATCAAAACCATTGAATGTATGCATCTGATTCCTTTTATTTCTAACAACTACTTGGATCTTACACTTGCTTGCTTGACCATGTTTGGGGGGATTGACAGGGTGCCCTAGCAAGCCTGTGTCTGTAGGTTTTGGTTTGCCACTGGGGGGGATTTCTGAAAGCCATCGTCCGCTCCCATCATGGCACCACTTTTCCATCTTGTTTCCCACTCACCTATCCCATTCCAATTGTCCAGACATTGGGTTGACCTATTTTCAGGATTGGACCTTATCTCGTGGGAAGAAGGGGCTAAAGGCCCAGAAGGTAAAAGCAAGCTGGTAAAAGATAAAAGCCTAAAAATAAAACCTCGAGATGCTTCGCCCAGGGATCCCCGAGAAAGCAATAAAAATCTTCTCAGCAAGAAACAAGAGGGACCCAGAAAAATAATAAAACAAGGCCTAACCAGAGGATAGGGGGTCTCATCACAAGCCAGCCTTCTCATTTCTGTGAAAATACTTGTGCGTTACGCTGTCACCACTGGTCACCATGCCAGGGCAGTGTCCCCTGATTAGCTCTTGAACAAAAAGCAATAAAAGATAAAAGAATAAAAGGCATGAATGGGCTTGAAAAAAAATGCATCCATGACAGGCACCCACAGGCAACATTTTTGCATCCTTGGCCCTCACTGCACCCACATGTTTGGACATCCCCTGACCACATCACCCACTTACATGGCTTGGATGAGGTTTCTTCCAGGAACTTTCCTTCTTCTGTGGACACTAGCCCAATAGGACGTCTTGTCCTTTTCTCGAGACTTGTATTGTAGGCTTGTGTAACGTCTTTGAGTTGTTAACTGATGTATTAGGGATTTTATGCACATGTTTAATAATATTGATGATGAGATGTGATTGACATTACTATGATCCCTGTGATTGATGATCCCATGGAGGGTGTAGCTTTTGATGTGCAGGACCATGCCTGACGAACAGGTACCATTTGGACCGGTACACATGGGGAGATGATCAGTTCGAACCTCCATGGGGCTGAAGAGCCCATCAGATGGATGCTGACACCCCATCAGGGGGTAGAGACAGGACAGAGATAGATCAGGGGCTTTGCACCGGAGAAGAGGAGGACGTTCCACCAGAGGCACCCTGGCATAGCTTGACCTAGAGGGGTTGACCCATTTTTAGTGGAACGTTGGCCTTGGAAGGCCTAGGACGTCACCCATGAGGTCCATGATGTCATCCTTGTTTCATGGACGTTTTGGCAGATGGACAGGGCATTTGGCACGTGTGGCAGCTTGGAGAAGCCCAAGGGGGGCTAACGTTTTGCTCCTGGGGGCTACATTTTCCCTAGAAAGGGGATGGCGTCCTTTCGTTGCTTGATTAGGGTTTTAATTTGTCATTTAATGTAAAACAGTATAATTTTCAATATTTTGGCCTTGTCGGCCTTTTTATGACCTAAAAGTAAATTAGGTCATTGATACAGTATAAATGAAGGATTTTCACCTTCATTTTTTGAGGACCACTCACTCACCACTTGGTGAGGTCTGAAATTTGCGCCCTATTCTAGGGTTTTGGTTGATTTAGTGAGGCGCACTTGTTGAAGGAAGATTTTTCTTGGCATTTTTGGCATTTATCTTGGTGGAAGGTGTTACAACTAGGGTTTGTTATTTAATTTCTTGGTTAAATGTAAGTAAATTTTTGCAAAACTTCTTGAATGAATGGTTGTAGTTTTATTTCTCTTACATTTATGGTTATAATTTGTTGAAAAAACCATAGGGGACAAGCACACATTATAGGTCCTTATTTGATGTCCCCGTCAAGATTTCTAGCCATTTTATTTGTTGAAATGAGATAGAGCCTTGCCATAGCAACGCTCTTCTCTTTCATGCTGAAGAGGATTGAGCCTAGCCTTAGCTACACTCTTTTCCCCCTCTTCATATGCTAGCCGTTTTACTTTCTTAAGCTAAGAAGAAGGAGAAGCCTCAAAGCCTAGGTCTTCTACACTTTGGGCCGATT
>ML810697.1:53716-68108 GCA_009831015.1 Picea engelmannii
TAAACTAACATACACCTACACCCAGATGTCGTTCATGTGCCTATTTACTCCCTTCAATTCCTCTTTGTAAAGTCTCTCTTTTATCTTTGGTAACCCTAATTAACAAGCACACACTTGAATTAGCGATCAATCTCCTTCGACCTCTCTCAAGCCCCTAGGATCAGTGGCACATGCCATCTCTAGCACCTCTACATGGACTCCTTTGGCTAGCTTGGCTCCAATCTTGTAGGTTTGATTGATTCATTCTAGGGCATCTTCATTGGCATAGTTCCACTCGCACCATTGGAGTCTCAACCCTACAATCTCAAGGAAGCTTCCATCACAACTAGGGCAAGGGAGGTATCATCCCCTCTGAGGGAACCACGTCTCTCTACTCTAAATATTTTATTGATTTATCTTTACAGTACTAGATCTAGTGTTTATTGGTTACATTGCATATATATCATCATATTGGAGATAAGGGAAAGTCTTCTCTTGCAAGAATTTGGAGCTAAGTGCGTAGGTCATTTTAGGACATGGATAACTCTTGGAGGACTATCACAACTCTCCACTTCAACGTAGGTAGCACCATCATCTACAACAACGAATTCCAGGTGAGTTCTTTCCATTCTTCTCTTTGCATTTTCAACACTAGGGTTTATAGCTCACTAAATGAATTTCTAGTCAATTAACCCTATTTAGTTGTTTCAATTTCTTATGTTAATTTGCTAGTAAAACTTAATTTACAATGTAGGTGAAGTAACCTAATCATCTATAGCCATAGGTTAACCTAGTGAGCTTCCCTCTCTTTCTCACTCTTTTTTGTCTTACCTCAGGATTTCTTGGTTTAACCCTGTTGTCATCTTTATACACACCTGGGTGACGTGGAAGAAATCTTCAATTCACTTGGTGTGTCCTTGGGGGCAAATTAGAGTTAAGGTGTTGTCACCTAATCCTCAACTCCTTCGTCTAGGCCAACTCCTAGCGAAGCCAAGGGGGTAGTCCCTAAAGAAAATAATCTATGGTTTGAACTAATCTAAGTACAAGAAATAAATCTAGGAGTTTATTGCAAAAGACAATATATAAAGTAAATCTACTCTAAGAGCATATATCAATCAACCACCACAATCACATATACATAAAGAAGTACTTGCATAAAAGGATACTCAAGATAACAAGATGCAAGTGAATAAGGAAATACTTCAAGATTAAATATAAATGCTTGAGAAAATAAATTACTTGAAGCAAATGGCTTTGTATAGTGTGAAATGAGACCAGTGCCTTAAAAGTATCGTGGGAAGTTGTTGTACGCATGTTTTATTAAATTGTCTTTTGAAGGTAGATTAATGAGATTGTGAAAGTAAAGCAAACTAAACTAAATTTGGCCTCTAGAGAGGTTATCCCTTTAGCTCAAAGATTTGTTGAGAACTTGTCGAAATCCAATGGTTTCACCAACAAGCCCACTAGAGGTCCAAAAATGAGGGGAAGAAGCCCCAGGTATTCAGTGAAACTTCGCACACTCCTCCTAGGCGGTTCTTTGAACCAAGCAATAGTCCTCTTTTGAGATTGTCCTATTATTACTACTCCACGCTGACCATCCCAACGTGTATGAAACTTACTCCCAGAAGATCGAGACAAACTCGCAGCTGGAAGGGTCAAGAACAACACTGGGAGTTGAGGGGAAATGTTTATTTTAAAAAATAAAGTAAAATGTTGAAAGGGAAATGTTTTCTAATTACTAAGTCTTCACTGACCAGCCTCTTGCAAGGAGCTGAGGAGACGGTTTATTTGCCAACTTTGAAATTGCAGAAATAAAAGCAAGCTAAACTAGCAACTAGTGTTCTACTTTGCAAAAAAGGAAAACTAAACTAAAGTTGTGATTTGTTTTAGCTTATTCTTTAGATGTGAGATTGTTTGAACTTTAAAACAAATGAAAGAGAACTAAATGGAAAAATGCTCCAAACCACAACACCAACCCCCTTAGGGGGAAACAAAAAGTGAGGCCTCCCTTGGCTCACTTATTTTATTTACTCGGTTACAATGGTCTCTTGGAGAGACTTGGGATCTCTTTAAAAGAGATGTGGATCTTTATAATGATGGATCAATGTTTTTACAATGTATAAAAAGCTTTATGAAGGTATAGGATGCTTCTGGAAATCCCAAATGCTCTTAATCCGCCAAATTTTGGCAAAATCTCCCCTTGATTATTCAATGACCTGCACAAAACAGTAAACAAAAGAGTACAAAAGATGCCAAAAAACACTTTAAGAGTGTCTTTGGTTATTAGTAGAAAACCCAAAATAAATCTAAGTTCAAATATGCAAAAATGAAATAAGGAAATCAAGCTAAAAAGCGTGTTTCCTTGGGGTCTTTTATGGCTGTTATAAAACAGCAAGTTAAAAGCACTTGAATGCTAGATTTGAACAATGAAAACACTTGGAAAAGATTAACTTTTATCCCTCTAAAAAATTCAGAAAATTACATGCATAAAGGGACTCTTTTCCTATGCTAGAAATAGATCTTTAAGATAGAAACTTTTGAGACAAAAATCAGATCTAAGCTATCACTTGCATGCATGAAAGGAACTAAAAAATTAGCTTTTGAAACTAGATCCAAACTTGCTTGCATATATATGTAAAGTAACCAAGAAAATTTGATTTAGAGAGAAGGAGAAGAGAAACAGCTTGTGATTGGAATGTCTTGGGCAATGGAGTCCTTCTTTGGTGAATTGAGGAGGGATCCTCTTCAAAAGACTTGGAAAAGAGGAAGAGTCAAGCTAGATCATCCACTTCTCCAAGTTGAGGTATCTACTACTTCAATCACTTGCAAAAAAAAGGGTTATAAGATGGTATCACCTACAAAAGATATCTCAAAACACAATATGTTAAATCAAAGATATTGCATATAAAACCTCTTAAATAAATGAATAGTAAGATTACTAATCAAATCAGCTTAGTAATCCTACCCTAGTGAGTAATAGTACTCCTATAAGGCCAAATCAACCACAATATAATGGCAAGAGAAATAGAATAATATCACCTCATACACATAAGCATCCACACACTTGGACAATGCACCAATTTGACCTCCAAAGTCTTATTGTATTCCAATATACAAAGAGTGTTGCAATAACAATGATACAACAAGCTATTCTTCCCAAGCTCCAACTAGCTTAAGCAATGGGAGAATGCTCTTATTTATAGCTCAATGGTGAAGATCCTCAAGAGAGGAGGGTGCACCAAGTGGAGGAGAGGGGCGCACCAAGTGTGAGAGGAAGGGAGTCAAGTGGTGGAGTATGGGCTGCCACCTCTCCCATAACCCCAAAAGTAGACAAGTGTGCACAAGGGAGATAGTAGGAGGGCGCCACCTCTCCAAGAGAGGATGGCCTCTCTCTAGAATGTGCCACCTCTCTAAGAGGGGTGCACCTCCTCTTTGGCCACATGCTCAAATGTTAGGTGGATGACCTTTGACTTTAGTCTCTAACCAATAGATGCCTCCCTTTGCTTGCCACATAGCCTTTTAGGCTTTATTTCACTAAAAACATGTTAAAACATGTTTCCGACAACTTTGCTAAAATTTAGCATTTTTTATTTTTTATTTTTTATTTTTTATTTTTTATGTCTTTTTGGGCTTTTGAGAGCAAAATTATCTTTTAAGTGATTAAAATCACTAATTTCACTCACAAAAGTGGATACTTAGGTAAAGTGGGTGTTCTAGGTTCAAAAATGAGCACCCCCAAGGCATATAGTGCCTCCTAGTACCACTTTTTTAATACAACTTCAAATTACAATTAAAAAATTTCGTTTTACGAAAAAAAATTTATTAACTGGAAAAAAATAAAAAAATCATAAACTTAGCACATTTCCATAAAACTCTAGGATAATGATTAGCATGGTTATATACATAAGACTCTTAACTTAAAACACCCCCCAAGTCATATATGCTAGTACAATTACTCCATCTTTGGAGGTTATTGAGTGAAAAAACTCGAAAATTATATTTCGCTTAAAGAGCAAGATATAATTAGCAAGTAAAAAAAACACTCTAGAGTAAAGTACTAGTGTCTAATCTTTGGGTGGCTAAGCCTTTTACAAAAAATCACATGCTTAATTCATTTTATTACAATTCCCCATAGGGTATGGAAATGTGGTAAAAAAGTTGAAAAAGGGCCATACCAGTCGACTAAACTTCTGAACTCTGAATTTTGAACAAGTCATTGTTCAATCTTTGGCGACTCATCTACAAGTCCATCCTAGTGCAACTTGGTGGATAACAGACCCTAAAACCAACTGGCAACTCCACTCTCCTCTTTCCCCCTGTTAATAATGTGCATGGCTAGTCTTTCATCCCTACCCTTCAACTGCATCTGGTAGTAGGAATACATTCAATCACTACATTTTGGCAACTCCACTAAGACATTTATGTCAAACCTTACCTCTCTCGAGCAAAGGTTCTTGTCTCCCTTCTCTCTTCCTCTTTTCCCTTATCCCTTGAACTGTGGAGTCCTCTTCTCATCATGCCTCTAGCTCCATGCATCTTGGAGCATGTTGTCGTCCTTATACACACTTGCAAATGTTTGTGAAATCCCAATCCACTTAGTGTGTCCTTGAAGGCACAATGCCTGAATCCAAACCCATTGTCACCTCGATTTGTATTTCTTTCGTCTAGGCTTACTCCTAGGGAAGCCAAGGGGGGTAGACCCTAGTTACTATGTGAAATTATTAAGTGATTTCTAGGAGTTAATTTTAGTTTGTTAAAGGCAAGGGGGAGCTAGACTATATGAGAGGCAGCAAATGCAATGCACACCTTTAATGAAAATCAACCCTTTCCCTAAGTCAACCATGACTAGTGCCTAAGGTTGGGTAATGGGGTCAAGTAAAGTTACAATCAAAAGTTAAGAAATGATCTAAGTACAAAGATAGGATAACTTTACAAATCTACAAATAAATTAAGATTACAACAACTCAATAAAGAATAGTTAGGTGATTACACAACATATACAATTACTTACAAAATTACAAGAGAAAGGAAAGATGCACGTGTTAGATCTATTGTACCAATGAACTAACCAATTGATTGATTTTGCAGGTGAGTAAGAAAGAGATAGCTCAAAGTTACATTTACCACAATAGCAACAACCTACAACCCAAGTTTAGGTGCCAAGAGGAAGGATGCGCAACTTCAAGGGTGCAATAACTTGAAAGAAAAACCACCAAGATAGTTAGTGCGCAACTTCAAGGATAAACCCTTCAACCATAAAGATACTCAACTAAAATGTAAATTGCAATAAGATAAAGCTTGAAAGTAAAGTTGCATGAAGAGTAAAGATTACACAACTCTATTTGATTATGACTTGAAGCATGGGTTGTGTGAATGAGTTTTAAGGTTGAGTTAAGTGAGGTGAAGTTGCAAGCCTAAACTAGGTGACTTCTCCTAGACTCCTACCGCCTTGGTCAAAACATATACAAATAAATTAAGATTACAACAACTCAATAAAGAATAGTTAGGTGATTACACAACATATACAATTACTTACAAAATTACAAGAGAAAGGAAAGATGCAAGTGTTAGATCTATTGTACCAATGAACTAACCAATTGATTGATTTTGCAGGTGAGTAAGAAAGAGATAGCTCAAAGTTACATTTACCACAATAGCAACAACCTACAACCCAAGTTTAGGTGCCAAGAGGAAGGATGCGCAACTTCAAGGGTGCAATAACTTGAAAGAAAAACCACCAAGATAGTTAGTGCGCAACTTCAAGGATAAACCCTTCAACCATAAAGATACTCAACTAAAATGTAAATTGCAATAAGATAAAGCTTGAAAGTAAAGTTGCATGAAGAGTAAAGATTACACAACTCTATTTGATTATGACTTGAAGCATGGGTTGTGTGAATGAGTTTTAAGGTTGAGTTAAGTGAGGTGAAGTTGCAAGCCTAAACTAGGTGACTTCTCCTAGACTCCTACCGCCTTGGTCAAAATGGTTACTGGGTGCTCAAGAAGCAAGGCAAACAAGGCCTTACCCTAGCTCAACAGGTTAACCCGGAAAGTTTGGGCACTCAACAAAGGCAACACCTAGTGCCCTAAGACCATCCCTGATCTAGCACCCCAAGTAGCCTCCACAAACCCCCTTTTTGATAATGAAGGTTGTAGCAGTAAAGGATACTCTAATTACTAGATAGATTGATCCTCCTAAAGCTACAAGTTGATTGATTTAGCAATTAAGATTATTTGTGTTGAAAGCTTTAACGAGATAGTGCTTGAAAATTAGAGTGAATAACAAGTGCTTGTAGATCCAACTTAAAGGAATTGCAAGAAATAAGAAGTGCTTCCAAGAGCTTACACAAGATATTAACAAATAGAGAAATGAAATGCTTCTAGATCTAACTTGATTAAATTGCAAAAAGGAAAGATTAATTCTACAAGATTGTACAAGTTACTCGACCAAATTAGAGATGTATCTAGCTAGATAAAGTATTAAGAATGAGTTTTAAAGGAAACTAAGTGAAACTAGAAGCATAAACCATAAACCATTAAACACCTAAAGCAAGCCTTATGATATTGCATGGGTGGTTAAGCCAATCCTCCTTGCAGGGTGTAGGCAAAAGAATGAAATAAACAAATAACTTAACTTTGAAAAGAAAACCACTAAGCCTAGCCACACAACCTTGCCTTAAGGACAAGTGGGGCAAACTATTAGATGCAACAAAAGGAAAACTAATTACCTAGCCTTACAATTTAGCATGGGTTGGCATAGCCAAACCTCTTTGCTAGGTGTAGGCACAAATTATTTACAATTATTACAAAACAGAAAATTAAAAATTAGTGAAGAATGCAAGCCCTAAAGACTCTCTTGGGCTGCTTACAATCAAGGAAATAGATGAGAGAAGTAAGGGGTTTTGTTACCCCAAGTTGGGAGGTGTTTATTTGATGTTTTAGGGCCCCAAATGGGCTATACCTCCTCTTTTCTGATGCAGCCCTGCAAAAAACAGCAAGCTAATGCTTGCTGGAAATGCTGCAAAAAGACTTGGAATTGCTTGGAAATTTCTTTTGGTATAAAACAGAAATTTATATGTGAAAATCTGAACAATAGATGTATATCTTAGAATTTAACCTTCAACAAGTAGAACAATATCCAATTGCCAAACAATGTTTCTAGGCAAGTTTTGCCACAATATTAAGTAAATATTCAGCAAAATACACAAGTCCTAATGGTTGTAACATTCATTTATGACAGCAGCAAGATTATCAATGATTCTTCAAAGCATTAGTGTGCAATCGGTTTGCCAATGATGTCATAAATCTAAACTAAGAGAGAGTTTTGATATTGTTGAGAGTATTGTGTTTGCAAACACTTGTAGATAACTAGACTAGCACTGTTTTTCTCTTTCCTTGGGAAAATGTGTTAAAATATTTATGTGTTCATTTTAACCATAGACAATATCATTATTGTCACCGAACCATAGGCATGTAGCCACCCCCAAGCACCTTAACCTTTGCTAGATAGAATGATTCCGGAAAGCCACACTAGAACCAACAAATAAACCCTGACTGCAGCACTAGCACAAGATGGAACCAGAAAACACCATCCAACTGCAGCAACAACACAAGACAAAGAGAGTGCACCTCCTCCAAGGGTAGAGCACAAGAGAGAGAGTCTCCACAACCACAAAACAAGAACAATACTCAACTACAACAGTTGTAGTTGCACTGCTTTCCCAAATTTGCACCTTCAAGAAATCCACCAATATACTCCAATATGTCACCAAGAATACCACCAAGAGATACCAGAAGGTAGGGCGCATATCTTAGGCTAGATAGCGCTAGAGAGAGAGAGACCAAGAATCACCCCCAAAAGATACACCTTCCTTTCTTGCAACTGCAGCTCCAAACTTGCGCTATACTTTACTGAGAGAGTGAGTGAAGTGAGTGTGTACAAATGAGCTCAAGCACCTCCTATTTATAGTGGTTCTTATCACCTGTCTGGGCCAACTTGTCCTTCTAGAAGCTAATACATTAATATTAATTATTTTACTGAGCCGACTTTTTTTCTAGGGTTTTTACATATCCGTTTAGGATTTCTCTGGCTTCTGGAATATTCTATTCTAGTCAAAGGTTACACATGGAGGTTGATACCTCCCGTAGCTACCATAATATCAACACTCCCTCCTAGCTAGGGAGGTATTAACTATAATGGTCTCAAACACATCCATCCATTTCACATGGCATGGGCAAGGCTCACATAGTCTTGCAAACCATTCTACAGGTAGCATCATCATAGCCACACAGGTCGTCTCATGATCACGCATATCAAGTCATTGTTGATATTACGGTAGTTGTGGGAGGTATTAACCTCTAAGTGTAACCTTTGAAGAGACTAGAATATTCCAGGAAGCAAGAGAAACCCTAAAACATTGGATAATAACCCTAGAGGACAAGTCATCTCAAGAGAATAATTAATATTAAGTTATTAGCCTCCAGGAAGAGAAGTCGGCCCAGTTAGGTGACTTGGAGCAGTATAAATAGAGGGCACTAGAGCACATTTGTACTCACTCACTCTCATGACCTCATAAGGAGTAGTGGTGCGCATGACTGGAGGAGAATTGCAATTGTTGCAGTAGTGACTTGGTCTTTGGTTATGGTTTGGACTCTCTACTTGGTACACTAGCTTTGGAGAGAGGTACGCTACCTTGGTTGGCTATTGGTTCTAGGGTTTGCTTCTGGAATTATTTTGTCTGTCAAGGTTAAGGTGCTCAAGGGTGGCCTTCGTGCCTATGGTTGGGTGACAATATTGAGATATTGTCTACAGTGAAACAAGCACACCTATTATTTTAACAATCACGAGCATCATCATCACTATCAGTATCATCTGATAGCATCCTGGCATCAAAATATATCATCGTCTGCATCATCTCCCAAGGCCATACTCCATCTGAGTAATCGGGCATGATGTTGAATAAGTCATGTGTTGGACTTAGCGCACTCAACAGCGTGTCTCGCATAAGTCACTCACTCAATAGAGTGATATAGGGACCATTCTTCCTATCCTGGTCACTGTCTGTGACACAGAAAGAATGATTGTCCCAACAGATGTTGAAAGCCACGCCATGGGCTACAAGGACCATTCTTCCCACTCTAGTCACTAGTGTAAACTCAGGAAGAATGACTATCCTAGACCATTTTCCCCCCTCTGGCCACTACTGTGAACTCAGGGAAAATGTTCGTCATGTACCAATCTCCCCGCTCTAGTCACTACTGTGAACTCAAGGAAACGGACCATTCTACCTGTCTGGGCAAGGCCCCAGGAGAATAGCTATCCTGGACCATTCTACATGTCCGGGCAAGCCTCGAGCAGAATAGCTATCCTGGACCATTCTACATGTCTGGGCAAGGCCCCAGGAGAATAGTTATCCTGGACCATTCTACTGCTTCCGTACAAGCATCACAAGCTGCAATATACTCTACTTCTACAATGTTGAGTGCAACAGATTTTTGTTTCATGCTAGCCCATGATATCGTAGCAGAGCCCAAACTGAAACATATACCAGAAGTACTCTTACTGTCATCTGCACTCCTTGCCCAATCTGAATCAGTAAATCCATGCAGTTGTACGTCACTGTTTGAGGCATATCTCAAACCATAATTTAGCGTCCCACGAAGATATTTCAAAATGTTCTTTGCAGCTATCCAATGCTCATGTCTAGGTTCCACCTAGAACTGGCTCAACGTGTTCACAGCAAAGCAAATGTCTGGTCAAGTATTAACCAAGTACATCAATGAGCCAATCAACTGCCGGTACAGGGACGAGTCTACTGGATCATAATCAGAGTCTCTTAGCTTCTTTAGATCTGTCACCATGGGAGTTGTCATGGATTTGCAATCCATCATCCCAAACTTCTAAAGGATCTTTACAACATACTTCCCTTGCCCCAGGAAGATTTCACCACGCTTCTGCCATACTTCTAGTCCCAAATAATAATGCATGAGACCATGATCCTTCATATCGAATTCGGAGGCTAACTCCCTCTTACATTGAAAAATGAGAGGCTCTACACCTATCAGAAACAAATCATCAACATATAGTAGCAGGATCACAGGTGCATCATTCACAACCTTGTAATAAAGGTTTGGATCAACATAGCTCTTGGAGAATCCAAGTCTCGTCGAGTAACTGTCAATTCGTGCATACCAAGCTCTTGGAGCTTGCTTGAGTCCATACAAGGACTTCTTTAATCTGCATACATGGGTTTCTCTCAGGTGTACCTCAAAACCTTGAGGTTGATCTATGTATACTTCTTCCTCAATTACTCCATTGAGAAAAGAGGTCTTTACATCCATCTGATGTAAACTCCAACCCATGGATGTTACAAGAGATATGATGGCTCTAATAGAGGTGTATCTGGCAACTGGAGCAAACCTCTCATCATAGTCTTCTCCCTCCTGTTGGGAGAACGCTCTAGCCACGAATCTTGCCTTGTATTTATCGATACTCCCATCAACTGCATGCTTTATCTTGCAAAACCCATTTTGAAGTGACTACAGACTTTCCTTCAGGTCTAGGCACAATTTCTCATACATCATTTTTCATGATGGATTGATATTCTTCCATCATAGCTTCCTTCCATTCTTGCTTCTTCAAAGGTGGAAGGTTCGGTATTGACAAGACTTGTCATGAGTACCGCATAACTAGAGAATCTTTTGTGCCTCTTTCTTTCCCTGAAGATGCCACTGGGAGCTTTATGTTTTTCTGCTTCTTGTAGGGTGGATTCGAGTCATGCTGGTCGTTTTCTGGTCTCAGGTACAATAATTGATTCCACAGGTTCAAGTGGTTGTTCTGGTTCTTCATTGGGATGTTCTGGAGAACATGTAGTTTCTTCCTTGGGACCTCCATGTTCTTCTTCATCGTTGGAATCCATGGAATCTTCTATAGATTTCTTGAAGGCAATCTTTTCATCAAAAGTCACATCTCTGCTGATTTCAACCTTCTGTTGACCTGGAACATAGAATTTGTAAGCTTTTGATGACTCGTTATATCCAACGAATATGCCCTTCTTTCCTGAAGGTTCCAACTTCTTTCTTTTGTCCTTGGGAACATGAATATAGACAAGTCAACCAATGATCCTCAAGTGTTCAACACTTGGCTTCTTTCCAGAGAAGGTTTCTTCTAGAGTCATGTTCTTCAATAGACGATGAGGACTTCTATTCTAAACATATACGGTTGTCAAAGTTGCTTCTCCCCATAGAAACACGGATAGCTTATGATCATTCATCATTGCCTTAACAGATTTTTCAATGAATCGGTTCTTTCTTTCTTCTACACCATTCTGCTAAGGATTGTAGAAAGTAGTGAGCTCCCTCTTAATCCCGACCTCTCTGCAAAATGTCTTGAAGTCATCCGCTTAGTGATGAGGTTGACATTGGTCCACACACATCTGAGTGAACGATGTCCAAAACTCCTTTTGCTTTACACGCTTCCTTTAGAATTGATACTTGGTGAGATCACCTGCCTCACCACTTGATGGAGTCATCTGCTCTATGTTTACCATTGTCACTATAGCTCCTTCTCAGAGCTATCGCATGTGACCTGCCCAGAACAAGAACAACAAGAGCAAAAGTATTTCAAATAGCATTTTCATAAAAACATGTCTATGGTAACAAGGATGGTAGTCATCATAGAATTACCAAGGTGACATTCCCAAGAGCAAAACAAGAAATATCTCCTAGAGGAGATGTTAGTTCATTTTGCAAACAAGTACAATAAGCATCTATATCAATAGTACTTACATGCAACCAAGTATACCTAGTAGTAATAAAGCCTTTCAAAGATTGTTGTCACAACTATAGTGTTTACTTGTACTGTAGCAACTATCAAACTTGATATGTGCAAATTGAAACTTAACAATTTGATCAATCAAACCTGGAACCTAGAGCCTCAACTACTAGGAAGGGTGTGCTTGTTCCTCTGAATGTACTGAATCCAAGATCATTGCTTGGACAAGTTCTCTTGTACATCCCTTGCAAACACACTCATGCTTTGCTGGATGATATAACTTGAAAAGCATATACAAGTGCATACCTTTGAAATTTGTAGCATCGTTCAGCTTGTCTTCTAATCTGAAACTAGACACCATCTTGACAAGAAGAGGTTAGAAACTAAATCAAAAAGGTTCAATGATTAGAACAAGCCAGAAACCCTGAAATTTCAACTTTCACCATAAAAATCAATTTTGACCAAAAGTCAACCTTTGACTTTGACTTTGACCAAGAACTCAAACTTGACGTGTTTGTTGGTTGAGGGCACCAAAGTGTGAGCTAGGCTAGGGTGCACTAGGATACCCAAAGATTAGGTCCAACGCTTCACTAAAAGTGCCCAAGAATTTAGGTTAGGGTTTGTTGTTGCTACAAGCTCAAAAACCCTAGTTGCAACTGCAACTGGTGCTATAACAAGCTTGACAAAGAACTGTCAGTCTTCCTTCCAGTGGTTAGACTGTTCTGAAGGTAGTGTGGGCCCATAACCTGTTATGATATTCGATGTGCTTGTTTTAACCATAGACAATATCACTATTGTCACCCAACCATAGGCATGCAGCCACCCCCGAGCACCTTAACCTTTTCTAGATAGAATGATTCTGGAAAGCTACACTAGAACCAACAGATAAACCCTAGCTACAACAATAGCACGAGATGGAACCAGAAAACACCATCCAACTGCAGCAACAACACAAGAGAAGGAGAGCGCACCTCCTCCAAGGGTAGCGCATAAGAGAGAGAGTTTCCACAACCACAGAACAAGAACAATACTCAACTGCAGCAGTTGCAGTTGCACTACTTTCCCAAATTTGCACCTTCAAGAAATCCACCAATATACTCCAAGATGTCACCAAGAATATCACCAAGAGATACTAGAAGGTAGGGCGCATATCTTAGTCTAGATAGTGCTAGAGAGAGAGAGACCAAGAATCACCCCAAAAGATACACCTTCCTTTCTTGCAACTGCAGCTCCAAACTTGCGCTATACTTTACTGAGAGAGTGAGTGAAGTGAGTGTGCACAAATGAGCTCAAGCACCTCCTATTTATAGTGGTTCTTGTCACCTGTCTGGGCCAACTTGTTCTTCTAGAGGATAATACTTTAATATTAATTATTTTACTGAGCTGACTTTTCTTCTAGGGTTTTTACACATCCGTTTAGGATTTCTCTGGCTTCTGAAATATTCTATTCTAGTCAAGGGTTACACATGGAGGTTAATACCTCACGTAGCTACCATAATATCAACAAAATGAAGTCAATGCCCAACTTGAAGATCAAGTTAGAAGGCAAAAAATATGTGAGAGAGAGAAATCCTAGGACTATACCCTCATAGGCCTAGGACATCTCCTTCCTTCTAAGATCTCTAGCTTAGATAATCAAGAGAAACTAAGTTTAAAACCCTAGGGGGATAAACATTCTTAATCCCTAGAATCAAACCATAGCCAAAACAAATCTTAGGGGGATACGCAATCCTAACCCCTAAGACAAGCCTTGAATGCTTCAACTAAAACAAGGGGGACGATTTGAAGAAGGGGATAAACAATCTTAACCCTTCTAGGGTTTCTTCCAAACAATAAAACAAATCAAGATAACATGCAATTATTAACCATCTATTATAGCATTTCACCAAGATAAACCATGAAAATGAAGAAATTTGGGGTACTAAAGGACTGCCCAACAAGTTTGTCTTTGACCTACTGTTGGGCTATGTTATCCCCGATTTCTAGGAATAACTAGGAGATCATGTCTTGAGGCCCACAAATCCTAGACATGGAGTACGGAGAGCAGGATTGCCCTGAGCATGGCCCTGGAGGGCCCATCTTTCTTCTTCTTCATCAGACTTGTCCTGTCAGCAGCAGCAGCATCCATCACCTTCGGCTTGGACTTGTATCGAAGAAGACTCTTGCTCCGTGAGGTAATTGGTCCAGGTATCATGGTATGTGTCATATTTGATCATTATAACCTTTAGATATATGCATCAAATGCCTTTCATTTCTAACAACTACTTGGATCTTACATTAACCCACTTGACCATGGTTGGGGGGATTGACAGGGTACCCTAGCAAGCTTGTACCCATAGGTTTTGGTTAGCCACCAGGGGGGATTTTGAAGGGCCATCGTCCGCTCCCATCATATCATCACTCTTACATCTTATCTCCCGCTCATCTATCCCATTCCCCTAGTCCGGACATTAGGATGACCTGTTTGTGGGGTTACACCTTATCTCGTGGGAAGAAAGGGCTAAAGGCCCAGGAGGTAAAAGCAGTTGGTAAGAGATAAAAGCCATAAAAAATAAAACCTAGAGATGCCTCGCCCAGGGATCCCCGAGAAGGCAATAAAAAGCCTCTCAATAAGAAACAAGAGGGACCCGAAGAAAAATA
>ML810697.1:93787-107548 GCA_009831015.1 Picea engelmannii
ATGCCAAGAGAGTGACTCTTGGTGAGATGCCAGGAGTAGGTGGAAATCCTTAGTGGGAGACCAAGGTGGAGATCTTCGGTGTGATGCCGAGATCTAGGTGATCTTGGATAGATTGAGAATCAGTGCCATTTATAGATCATGCAAATTGAGTAGATCTGTGACAGAGTCCACATTCAGTGATCAGGGTACAGCCATACTCACCGAGCATATGTCAGGAGGCAACCATGTCCACTGCAGGGACGAGATTGGTGGTGACGAGCACTTTCCTCGGTAAGAGGGAGTGTTGAGATTTGGGTACCTTGGGAAGTGGTCCCCATGTGCTTATGAGTCTCTAAGCACAAAGGGGGAAGACTATTACCCTTGTACTTTACTTTATGATTCTAATTTCATTTTGACTTGGGAGATTTAAGTCAAAAGTGAAATATGTCACTTAAGTCATAAAGTGACAATTAATTCACAATGTGGGTGAATTAATAGACATAAAGCAACTAAGGAAAGTGGGTTTCCTTAGTGAGATTTTGGATGAGATCTCACCCATTGATTAGACTTGGGTAGATTGGATCTAGGCCATTGATCTATTAGGGCTTGGACAAAGGAGGGTAAAGTGTATTATTGAGATTCATTCTTCACTTGTGAGTTTTGGAGAAGAGGAGAGGGCGCATTTCTCAAGGAGGGAGAGGGCGCACTTGATGAGGGTTTGAGAGAAACCCTTGAGAACTTGAGGAGGAAGCTCTTGTTACCTTGAGCTTGCATGGAGAGCATATCCATGGAGTTTTAGTTTCCATTTCTTGGAGGGAGCATGCTATATGGAGGAGGGGCGCATCTACTAGAGGAGGAGCATTTATTTCCTTCATTTGCTCAACAGGAGAGGAAGACTTGGAGCCTTGAGATGAGGTCAATTGCATAGGGAGAGGAGAGCTAGGGCACATGTTTCTATGGAGAGAGGCATCCAGCTTATGGCTTTGTTATTTGATAGTGATCTTATCTGCTAGGAGGAGGGCGCATCAGTGGAGTGGGTTGACAGCTACCTGGTAGTGGATTCACTTGGAGGAAATCAGTTCTAACAGTTTCAGTGGAGAGGCGGCACAGGAGAGCACATTCCTGTGGAGGTATTTCTTCATTGGGTCAAAGAGGAGCTAGAGCGCTTCACTTCAATGCAACAAAGGAAGAGGGCACACCTGAGTTTGGGCACTTCTCTTTCTGGATCTTGTGGCAAGGCTTGTGAGGAGCTTGCTATGTATACAGGTTCCATTGTATTGTATTACTAGTTGTATCTCTTGCTTTGATCATCATTATATAGACATATATCCCAAACTGGTTTTCCCCGGGGGGGTTTTATCCAGGGCCATGTTGACCAAAAATAGTTGTGTCAAATTTATGCATGCTTAGAAGTGTAGATCAGCATTTTAAAGTTAAATATCTAGAGGTAGTGTTATGTGTTTTAAGTTATATTGCATGTGCTAACATTGAGATAAGAAAACACTTGCAAGGGCACCTTAAAAGAGCACTTAACCTTCAAAACATTGAGCAGAAAGTGGGATGACTGTTTGTTGTCCTAAAACAACAAAAGTAGACAGCCATACTAAGGTCAAGAACAGGCCTTAGGTGGCAACCTCATAGGACCTCGGAAAATCTACAAAGGCATGGCTAGAATTGTCTTTCTTGGGATTTTGATCTTCTAGCTTCTTCTTGGCACCCTCGGGAATGCAATCTCCAAGGTTGTTTTGCTTAAGTATTTGAGTCATTAGATCTATTTGTTTCTGCATGCATGCGGATTCTGAATGGAATCCTTTGTGGCAGTACATGCATTTCTCCCCTTTTCTTCCCTTTTCCCCTTTGGATCCGAAGGCATTGGTGAAGGGTTTTGAGTACCCTTCCTTCTTCGGATTTGCATGAGCTTTCCTTTTTCCTTTATCTTTAGATTTCTGATATTGATGGCTGCCAACTTGCACAGTAAGTGCATGCACCTTTGGGCCTTTTATTTTGCCCATGTTGATGAGCTTGGTTTGCTCTTGTGTCAGGGATTCGATAAAGTCCTCAAGAGAAGGCATCTTCCAGGTGGCTCCAGAGGCGAATCTGACTGAATGTGGACACGAACACAGAGAATTCAGAACCAAGTTTGGAGAGAATGGTGAGAACCATTTATTTCTCCTCCTTAGATTTGTCAACCCCGCAAGCTTTGAGTTGCAACAGTAAATCCTTGAATTTTGTAAAGAAATCTTGGATATTGTCGAAGCTTTTTGGATCCAATGTGAGCAATTCCACCTCCGGCATGTGTCCCCTCATCTCATATTGTTTGCCAAAGAGCCCTTCCAAGGTGGTCCAGGCTTCATTGGGATTCTTACAGGAAGATATGTGAAAAAGGAGATCGGGAGAAATAAGACTACAAATTGTTCCGAATGCTTCATCCATTCGATTTAAGTACTTGGATTTTTCTATGGTTGATGTCGGTTTTGTGTCTGTATTCAAGGTTAACATATACAATCCTCTGGTTCGGAGATGTATGACTATTTTCCCATGCAAAGTAGTTGTAAGGTGTAAGAATGAATTCTTTTCGAAAATCCATCTTTCCGCTGTCTTCAATCTTTTGTACCTGCAAAAAAATTTGGTGTAGCTTTTGCTTAGCAGTCCGTCAGCTCTAATACCATGTAAATGTGTTGAACCTGCACAGAATAGATCTAGCTAGAAAATACCACACATTTGCAGAGAGAAATTGAGAAAGAAGAAGAAAGAGAGAAAGAATGGAAGAATTCTCATTAACCGTAATGAATAATGAATAATTTACACATGATATACTTTGTATAACTCAATGAATGTGCACTGGAGGAGAACCAATGCGCCATAGTGGTGGTCTAGAGTGATCTGGACACACACCAGCAGTTACAGGAGTGAACTGCCACCTAGTCTAGTCTCTCGGGCAGTTACGGGAGTGAACTTCCACCTAGTTGAGTTAACTAGTCAACTAGTCTTCAGTTAACTGGCTGAACAGTGTAGTGAGGAGTAGATCAAAGAATCAAGGGTAATGCACCAGTCTGGTGATGATCCCAAGGCAAGTGCGCATTAGCATGGTGATGATCCCAATGTTGCATGGTGACAAAAACAATGCAGCATCTAGACTCAACTCAACTAGTCAAACTGAAGTGTCAATTGAAAGAGAATATTCTCCAGATGGAATATTCTCTCCTAAAATATAGGAGACTGGATAATGACTAATTATGATTAATAAACAAGGAAAAACCTTAGGAAAAAAAAATCCTAGGTGTGTGTGAAGTAACTCCAACAACCACAAGTAGTACCCCTTTTCCCCAGGAGTGACAACACAAGACTAGGATACCCAGGATGGCCACCAAGGTGAAACAAGGCAAAAAGTATAACTCCTGAACTCATGATTCATTATCCAACTTCAACCTATGATCATTACTCAAATGCCCAATGCATTAAATATGACACTTTATATGAAACAAGGACTAGTGTACCTTATAATGTGTTGGGCCACCATCTCCCAATGAGCCTTGTTGATTGAGGGTGATGAGTTTTGTTGGCGAGGAAGAGGAATCTGAGGTGTTGTTCGATCGATCTCTGTGGACATGTTGATTGGGATCATTGTCTACATTGTGGGCCATAAGACATGATCTCCTATAATTACCCCTCGGTTAGAGGGGGTAACAAAGCGCTTGGTTTCCTCATATAAATAGAGGAAGTGCTCCCTCATTTTTACATATTGCTTCTTGTGGACGATTTCAACTACTTCTCTACTTCTATCTTTTCTCTTTTGCTATGGATGAATGACTTATGCGACTTCTTAGAGTGATGGTGTATGGATGTTTTCTCAAGTTTGATGGACGATTCATGCTTAGGGTTTTCATGGATAAACATTGATTTACCTAGTGAGTATTCTTTCTCTGTCTTTGTGGATTTATTCGTTGAATGTATGAAGTGTGAATGTGCTTATCAAAGTGGTGAAAGTGCATTTTTCTTTGTATTTTTCTTAAATAGATCCTATCTTGCAAACCCTAGGAAGGTTTCTAGTGGAGAACCTTCCCTTGATATTGTCTTTAAAGCTTGTTAAAGGACATAGGACAATTTTCTAGGGTTTGTAGTGGACTACCCTAGTTGTCATTCTATAGGATAGCCTCCTAAGGTCAGTAGTGGACTACTTTAGGGTTTATCTAAAATCCATGTTTCACCTTTGTTTTCAAGAAAGTTCATAGTTTGACTCCATGAACCCAAAGAAACAGTAGGCACTAATCTCAAATCCCTTTAGTCGATCCTTAATACCAAAACCTACCTTTTCTTTCTTGTTTTAGGGTTAGATTAGGGTTTGTAGCAATTACCCTTTAATTTTCAGCCATAGCTAGGCCAGACGTCTAGGGTTTAATTGGCATTTTATCCTTAAAAACATATCTCGTTATCATTTATTGCATTGCTGATTGAATTTTCAGCCCTCTAGGGTTTGACGTCTTGCACAGTTAGGGCGATTATGTGCTCTTATCATTTCAGAAAATAATTTCAAATTCTCTTCATAGATGAGGCATGGTGTCAAGCAAATTTACCCACAGTCAACAAATTAAGAGTGTAGAAATCTTCTCCACAAGAGTCACAGCCTTCTGATGTATGGCCTCCAGGCTGATTATGTAATTGATGCCACAATAAAAAGAAAAAATAACATGAACCTGTTTAAATAAAAAGAAAAAATAACATGAATCTGTTTCAAGAGGTTTATATATATACACAGCATATATAAACACACACACACATAAAACTTATAATATATAATGAAAAACACATTCATTATATATTATAAGTTTTAAGTGTGTGTATATGCTGTATCCCAGCCGTATGGTATCAAAATCTGTCATATCCATCACAGATCCTATATACATATCCGTACCCATATCTACATTCAAGCAACTTAGCACCCAGGTTTACATTGTATCAATTTATATTCTAAGGCTCCAAAAGTTGCCACTGCATAAATAAACCCAATGGTTGGCAGATAAAGAGTATTTCAGGATATTAAACATAAACATGACTTCAAGCAAACAAAACACAAGGTTAAAGGATCACCTTATATCGGTTGATAAAATCTTTTAGTATCTTATTTAAGGCATGGCCAATATGCAAATCCCCATTAGCATAAGGTGGTCCATCATGAAGAGTGAAATGTTCCTGCCAAAAAAATATAAGTACATAGTTAAATCCATGTAGAAATCGCGTAGAAAGATACTGATCACCTTACATATGGCATAAGACTCTGTTTACACTTAAGTTCAATAAAATGGAACCTTCTATACAACCATGATTAGGGAAAGGATTAGATATTCAAATAATAATTTGAGAAAAATCTCAAATTCTGTATAAGATAAGATAAGACAAGATAATTGTATTGATGTCCAACGAATGACCACAAAAGTAGGCCAATGGGACTGAAGAATACAACAAGTGTGGATATAATGTGGGAGTGCAAAAGCATCTCCTAGATAATGCTGAGAATATCATAAAGAAAGAAACCCTCGCTGTTGAAATTAATGCAGCTGCAAGAGCCATTCTTCTGAGGATGGAAAAGACCTTAGCAGTAGACTAGGGCCCCCAGCACATTCCTGGGGTTTCTTGATAAGAGACCAAGCAATGAGAGCCATGGCAAAAGACCCTTGTGTGGGCCCCCAGTAGATGATTGGGGTTCTTGGTCTAGAACCAAGCAAAAAGACCCTTGTGTGGGCCCCCAGTAGATGATTCGGGTTCTTGGTCTATAACCAAGCAGAAAGACCCTTGTGTGGGCCCCCAGTAGATGACTGGGGTTCTTGGTCTGGGACCAAGCAGTAAAGACCCTAGATGTATTCTAGGGCCCCTAGATGTGTTCCAGGGAATCCTTGCCCAGTGCTTGGATTGATCCTTGGATATGTTCCTTGGTGGTTGATATAAGTCCCTAGATGTGTCTAGGGCCCCTGGATGTGTTCCAGGGAACCCTTTCTTAATGCATGGGTTGATCCTTGGTATTGTACCTTGTTGGATAAGACCCTAGATGTGTTCTAGGGCCCCCATGTGTTCTGGGGCAAACTGGTCTTTGACCAGGTAGATCTTGGTGCAATACCAAGATGTGTTGATGTGTGATCCTCTTCCTCTCTCCTGGGATGTATCTAGGAGTGTCTATGAAGATGGATCTGGCTACATTGTTGATGTACCCTCCTATGCAATGATGATAAAGTTTGTAGGTCACTATGAGATTCATGTGGACATGTCTTGCCATCATGTAACCCCCCCCCTTGACTTTATCTTAATAGGTAACCCCTTGTTGGTTTGCTTTCCATCTTGGTTTATGTGATTGGGTTTTATTTTTGTGTGACTGGGTTTAATTTTTGTGATTGAGGGTTTAATATGTACTTAGGATTTTAATTAATATTAATTGACATATTAAATTAATATTTATTAATTATATGTCAATAATTAATTATTATCCTAAATACCCTAACCCCTCTCCCTACCTATAAATTAGACCCTACCCTAAGCCTTTCACACTTACACTCTATCCTCGCTCTCCTTGTTGCGGCTACCTCAGTGATCACTCTCCTTTGTTGGTGCGGCCTCTCTCTTGATGTCTCAGTTTCAGATCTGAGTTGTTTGGTCTTGGTGTTACTGTTGGCTGGGAAATTCCTTCTTGTTAAGCTTGCTGGTGCGGTGCATGAGATACTGAAGTGCCTCCCTAGGGCAGCCGGATCTGTCCATCTATGCAGAGGTTGCTTCCTTTAGCTACCGGATCTGTCAACAATGTTTTGAGGAGCCTCCTTGCTAGTGTCGGATCTGCCCTTTAGGGCCAYGGACCTGAGTACAGGTGTYRCGGCCTCTTTTGTGGGCCTTCTCTTGACTGGGTGAAGGTCATGGCCTATCCTCCTAGCTGCCATATGTTTAGCTGAGGTCCCTGTGTGGTTTATACTTACTGTCTAGACCTTTCTCTTGGATGGAGGGTTTTGCTAGTGGAGGAACAGTTGTTTATAGTTGCTGTCCAGTTCATACATGTGCTATTTTATGGAGGATTCTATCTGCTGAGAGTTTTATTGTTATCTACTAGGAAATCTTGTTGTTTTGTTCTTGCTGTCTTCAGCTTCTTTTGAGGGATTATATCATTGGCAAAACTGTCCCACAGTCCACTCTGACAAAGATCAAACCCTAGAGGTTTGATCCATGAATGTAAACCTTTTCTGAGCATATTTTCAAAGGCATACATCCTCACATGTGTCAGGTACATCTTAATTTGATCAAGAGGTAAGTTAAAAGGTTTACTTTATACTCAGAATTCTTGTTTGTATTCAGATCTGTTTATATATCTTCTTCTATGTGCTGATCTAAGACTGTTGTACTTAGATCTACTTGCTTGCATACTCAGGATTAATTGTTTGGTTCAGATCTACTATTTTACTTGTTCAGAAATATTTTGTTTTAGATCTTCTTGTTGTTTTCAGATCTACTGTGTACCTCTGTTCAGAATTTTTATTTAGATCTAATGTTTACTTGCTGATCTAGCTAACAGAATTTTAAAAGTATATTCTTCTGTTATTTTTCCTATTTCTAACACTCGGACTAATAAAAACCAAGGAAGAAGTGTATATAGAAGTATCATATGTGCGGTGATATAAGGTGGGAGTGTCCATGATGGGAGTTGGACAACTCAATACTAGCCGAGAGAGAAAAATCTGAAGGTGAAGCCAGTGAGGTCAATGTTTCCTGGATATGATGACTGATGGCGAGGGGGGCGACGAGGGATGTTTCTTTTGTATGAAGAAACAACAAAGAAACCAACTTTGAATTCTAAGGCTTCACCCTACATAGACACAACCAATTTTTCAAAGTAAACTAGAAATAAACTTACAAAAACATTTAGGCAGTATATGGCAAAAAGAACATTATAAAAGAGGTTCAAGAAAAGCGCACATAAATTCTCAGATCTAAAAGAGAAGGAATGAGAGTATTAATGTGGAAAGAAATCTCATCATAAGGAGATGCCACTAGAGTAGATAGCTTGCAATTATGGTGAAAATACACAGATTGAAATGGAACTGCCTTGCTGACAATAGCTTAGGGTTGAACTTGAAGTAAGATAGATGAAAAAATCCATGTGCATGAAGGAAAATGATAAATTGAATCTAACAACGGATAGGAATGCATTTATTTTCACTTCAAGTAAATTTTAAACATTATAGGTTGCCTAACGAAGGAATCCAACTGTAGATTTTATTAATGTCCAACAAATGACTACAAAAGTAGATCAATGGGACTAAAGGATATATCCAGTGTGAATACAATGTGGGAGTGCAGAAGCAGCTCCTATATAATGAAAGAAAGAAAGATAAAAGAAAACTGAAAGTACAGTCTAGGTAAACATCCGACAAAGCTAAGCACTAAGTCTAGCTAAGATCAAAAATAAAGTGTATATAATACTATCATAGGTATGGTGATACAAAGTGAGAATGGGAGTGTCCAATATAGGAGTTGGACAACTCGATGCTAGTCAAGAAGGAGAGAGACAAATATCTGAAGATGATGCCAACGAGGTCAAGGTCTCCTGGATATGATGACCGATGGGAAGTGGGGCAACAGGGATCCCACCAGCTCACTATCGAAGTCCTCGGGACCTCGAGTACCATAGGGGGATCCGGCTATATGATCCTCGGAGGGATATAAGAACAAGGAAGCTCAATTCTCCTACCATCTGAGGTCAAAGAAAAGAAACTTTGAATAGATCCCTAACTGCTCCATTGGGGCTAGGACGCAATCCAACGGGCAAGAGATGCCCTGCTCTGGATCCGTCTAGAGCTGAACCCTCTATCACTATGAGGATGTGTGATCGAATGTATGGTCCTGCACCTCCGAACCAATCTCAAACATATCGGTCTAAGTTGCACGAAACGGGGAACCACTTTGTGTACCTCTCCCTTTAAGTGACTTTAATTAATTACTGGCAAATAAATGGGCTTAGAAAAATGTTGCATCACGGACGAAGGGCAACACACCCTCTACAAAGGCACCCATAAATGAGACAATACGAGCCCTTGTATGTCATGAAACCTATGCCCAAAAGTCTTACCCGCATCTACTTCATCTTCTTTACATGACCTAGATGGGTTTCTCTTGGAAAACACCCTTGACTTGAGGACTGACTAGCCCAATAGGATGCCTTGACACCCCTCCCACACACTTAAATTTGACAAATTGTATAACGCCTTTGTGCATTTGTTTAGTTTGAAAAGGGGGGTTTGATGCACATGTTCGGGTTGTTTGATTATTGGATGTGGCTTACTTGGCATGATCTCGTGACTCATGGACCCTAGGGGGACGTATATGTTTGTCTTTGTAGGACTTTGCCCGGTGGACAAGTATTCATGAGGAGATGACTTGATCGGACCTTCATGAGGGCTTTAGAGCCCAAGGATGGATGCAAGGCCCCACGTCTAGGGTAGGATGGTGATGACCAGTTGCACAGTGAAGAAAGGGATCATTGCCTTTGGAGGCACTCTGACATGCCTAGATGAAGAGTTCCCAGCTCCTCCCACTTGGACATTAGCCCTTGGAGGCCTTAGACGTCACCTTAGTAGCCCATGACATTAATAAAATTATCTTATCTTATCTTATCTTATTCTCAAAAACAAATATAAAACAAAGCTTTCAGTTGTAATTAAACCATTTCTACTCAAATAATTTCTAGTCAGGAATAATTCCAAAGATACCAGTCAAATAAAAGGCTCAAGGCTCCATATTTCTTTAACATACCCCATTATTCCTAATCAGAAGCCTCTTCAGCACCTGTTTCTCATCCCATAATTTCTGGATTTCTGGTTCACGTACTACAGAATTTGCTCTGAGGCTGAAACTTGTCTGAGGTAGATCCACTGTATGCTTATACTGACTATTGTCTTGAGTATTACCTGTAATCAACAAATATAATGGTTCTAATTCTGCATAATGGAAAAGCATATACAGAGTTCTTGAAGTAAATTTATGCAGCCAACTTAGCTTCTCTAGACCATATTCTCTAATGTATGCTAAGAATTAGGTTTGCAAGATGATATTAATTATAATATGAAAAAGAAAGTTGCCTTTTGATGTTTTCTTTGATGCAAGAACTGGCCCCTGTGCTTTTTGCTTTGAGTCCAACATGCAGTCTCCGTTTGACTGGGTTGAGAATGACTTCCCAATAACTGAGAATGAAAACGGTGAAACCTTAAGCAATTGCTTTCCACAACAGTTCCTCTCATAACCAAGCTGTCTCAGCTGAATAAATCTCCCACTAGATGCACTTCTATATTTCAATAGAACCTGCAACAAAAGCAAATTGCATTTTAATTTCAAACCTGACATGTTTATTGTATTTTCAAAAACATGCTTTAGCAGTATTGAAGAATTTAAGATTAATGTCCAACAAATGACCAAATATAGGTCAGTGGGACTAAAAGCGTACATAAGAAAAAAAAAGTACAATGTCTTAGTGCAAAAGCATCACCTAGATCAAATAAACTAAAGTTAAGAAAGCAACTAGCCACTAGAGCGCGAGGGTAGTGCTGATGGAAGATACAAGATGCAAGCTGTAAGTAGGCTGCCAAGGGTCCAAAACACAAAAAACATTCCCTTTAGAGATTCAGATCTGAAGGGAAGAATAACCCGAATTGGATGCGAGCCAAATGAATGGGTAAGACTCGGTACTTGCAAGACAATTCGGCAATTTATGAAGGCTATCTAAACTATGTAAAAGATGATGCTATGTAAAGGGAACAAGACAAATGAGAAAAATTGAGAATTAAATGAAAAGATAAAAAATAGTAAAGGAGAGAAAAGAGTGAGGAATGGGAAATGAAAGGTCAGCCTGTTGGCCTTCCCATTACCCCATCTCTCCCTATTTCCTCATGTAATTTCACTCCCAAAGGGTCTTTTTGGGCCAAGAAGAGGAGAATGGACAGCAAGCAAAGAATGCATTGTAAGCAGAGATTGTCAAAATGAAGAACTGAGCACTATTCGAAGCTGATTTTCCCGTTTGGGTTTCCAGGGTAAAATCACTGTGTTTATTGTCAGTTAATTGCAGTATAAATTTTGTGTGAGTTATGATGCCCTCTTCTTTATGTTTTCAGTGATGTCTATGGTTGTTAGATGGAATTATAACTTGAACTTCACGTTAATGGAGTCCTGTGAGAATTTCAGAGTGACAGGAGTTTAACGGTTGTCTGCAATTGTCTTATGTTATTGAAATGGTTAAATCCAACAGCCAGAAAATGCAAGCCGTCCATCTGAGTTGTCCAAGGAATCGATGGCCTAGGAAATATTGTTGTTGCTCCTTACTTGCTAAATTGATCCCTTGTAGTCAGCATTTGGAACCTCTCTTTGTGTGTTCAGGCCGTTAGGCTTTTCCTTGGGTGATTTTCTCTTTCCTAAGAGCTGTTCTCTCTCTCTCTCTCTCTCTCTCTCTCTCTCTCTCTGAGCGATTTCTTCATTGCTGGGCGAACTCCCCTTTGCTAGACTGTAATTTCATGTCTGAGGTGGGTAGATTGCTATGTGGGTCGTTCTCTTTCACCCATGCATCCGTACGATGGTCATACATGTCGTACATGATCTCTAAGAGCTGCCTCTTGCTCCCCCAGCCTGATTTCTCATTATTGGGCGATTTATTTTCAGCCTGGACTGTAATTCCATACCTGTGTCATTTCAATTCATAGATTGGACGTTTTTAATTCACACTGGACGACTTCTTATCAGCTGAATTGTTTTATCTCACCCACACAATGGTATATACCATACACTTTAATTCACTTTCACGGTAGCAACTACAGGCTGTATGCGCGCCCTAGGCCATCATTCTCATTGCTGGTTAATAATTTGCAGCTCCACTGGGCCGAACATTCCCCCCCTGGATGGTGATTCATTGTTTGGACGACTTAATTCATTGTTGGTCGACCTCCACTCAACCTAGTCGACTTCCTTTAGCTTGGATGAACCACAGTTTCTTTGGATGATTTCTGCTATGTTTCCATTATGTCATGAGCTATTTCTACCAATTAAATTCCCACTAAGCCTTGCCCTTGGTTACATAATGTATTTGACACAATGATTGAAGGAGCCTTTGCCTATGAGCTGGTGGACAGTGGGGTGTGATTCTTGAAGATTTTCCAGGTCCTATCAAGCTGCCAACTAGGTCTGTCTTTGACCTCAAGTTGGCTCTAAGTTTCAACTGTCAACGAAAGTTTTGCTGCTGTTTTAGGACAGCCAACAGTTCAGGAACTTCTTGCTGATTTGTTATGGTTACATTCGCAATTTAGGTGCTCTAGCAAGTAGTTTAAGTCACCAAGGGTTAGCACATGCATACCAAAATAAATGTAACACACCTAGAGATCTTTACAGCTAAAAATGCAGTAGTTCTACACTCTAACATACATGAAATTGAACACAGGTATTTTTGGTCAACATGACCCTAGATAAAACCCCCTGGGGAAAATCAGTTTGGAATATATGTCTATATATGAGGAGAATAGATGGTGGAATACAGCAAGCACAAAATATAGATGAACCTGATACAATAGCGGCTTGATCCAAGCTGCAACACTAGTCCAAATGAAGCAAGAGTGCCCTAGGATGGTGCACCCTCCATAAATGCTAACAAGACCATTGAACTGGAGCCAGAAGCCAACTGGAAACTCTGATCTAGAAACCCCTCTACCGTACTTTGATACTGATCAGTAGCCTCCCTCTAAAACAGACCTCACTGCAATCTAAGCTCTCTAAGTCCTCCCCACTGATGATGCGCCCTCCTCAGAACAGGAATCTCCCCACTAAATAACTAAGACCCTAAGCCGGCTAGCTATCTCCATGGAAGGGAGCGCCCAAGCTAGCCTCAACATATGCTTTCATTCTCATCCTCTTGCTCCTTCTCCTTCTCCTCAAGTGAACTTCACAAGGAATGAGCCCTCCTTTGCCCCTTGCGCCCTCCTTAAGGAAGCATGAGGAAACCTAAAAGTTGGGTGGATGAGATCATCTCATCTCATCCCTAATCAATGGTTGAGATCATCTCAAGTAAATCTTAACTCAAAACCCACTTTACTTAAGTTTCCATAGTTTCACTTTATGTCCCTTAATTCACCCACAAAGTGAATCAATTGTCATTTTAGGCTAAAATGACCAAATTTCACTTTTGACTTAAATCTCCTAAGTCAAAGTGAAATTAGACATAAAGTATAGGGTACAAGGTACAAAGTACTTCCCTCATGTGTTTAGAAGCTCACAAACACAAGGGGACCACTTTCCAAGGTACCCAAATCTCAACACTCTGTGATGTCCCGTCCCCAAGATTAGGCCAGCAAGGAGTGACTTAGTAGTCTATATGTTCCCGTAGACTATAGTCAGGCACAAACAAGGAACCAGATGGAGAAATAAGGAGGAATTAAGGCTAAACGACAAATTAAGCCAAAATACTTAGGAAAAGTCACTTAAGCCTAAGTCAACAGAGAATTAGAATGAAAAGGTGATAAGGGGGCGACTTAATTGACAAATAAATCACTTAGGAGGAAACGCGCCTAGGTTAAGTGATGTCAACGAAGAATTAGGTCGGGAAAGATATAAAGAGAGGAATTTGACCTAATTCTTGATTATGCATTGTTATGATTTGATGTTGAGACTTCCGAGAGGAGGAGGAGAGTCGACCTTACTGTTTTGTGGATTTCTGGAGGAAACCACCACCATTGATCGGTTTCGGTGTTGAGAGACACACCCTAGCCCATCGGAGATACC
>ML810697.1:120255-136235 GCA_009831015.1 Picea engelmannii
GGGGGTCTTGCCCTCCCACTATGATGTAGGCCTTGGAAGGCCCATGACATCAACTCTGTGACCCTTGACATCACCCAACGTTTGATGGACACTTTGGAGGCAGTTGTGTGCCAAGTGGCACGTGTGGCTTGATCCAGAGGCCTTGGGAGGCCTAATGTTTTGCTCCTGGAGGCCAACGTTGCACTAAAAAGGCCTAACATCACCCTAAAAGGGCATGACGTCACCTTTTCCGTTTGATTTAGGGTTTTAATTTGTCATTTAATGTAAAAATTGGATATTACATGTAAACTGGCCATATCGACCTTTTTTGACCTAATTCTGGTCATTGTAACAGTATAAATAAGGGATTTTCCCTTGTATTTTTCATCATCTTTCAATTACACAAGTGTGAGGTCTGAAATTTGCACCCTTCTTGAAGGAGACTTATTTTGGACTATTTTGGCATTTTTCTTGGTGGAAGTGTTCAACTAGGCTATTTGCTAGATGATTTTTGGTGAATGTAAGTAAATTTTCTGCAATTCTTCTTCATTGAATGGCTATAGTTATATTTATCTTGCATTTATACTAAGATTATGAAATTGCTAGCTTAAAACCCTAGGAGGCTAAAGCACATGTTATTGTCCTTGCCTTAATAACTTTCACCTACTAAATTATGCTAGAAAACCAATTTTCTTGAAGCTTTTGCTAAGGGCCTTGCCATTGCAGCACCCTAGCACATTTTGCTTCATCTAAGTCGTCATCTACTTCATCTTTGAACTAAAGAAGGAGGAAAACTAGTAGGGCCTAGGGTTACCTACTTCCTAGTAGCCATTTTCCCCTTAGGGTTTGGTGATTGAAGCCTTGGGCTACCAACACTTAAATTATTGACCCCTCTTGTCTCTAGTTCTCTCATTATCATTTATTCCTTCAAGATTTGCCGCTGCCTAAAAGACTCCATTTACCCTAAAAGCACTGATCTAAGCCTTGCTATTGAGTGATTGACAAAACTACTATCAAAACCTTTACCTTGAGCTCTCTACTAACTGCTCCTAACCTTAGAATAGTCTAATCTACTAACCTATCTGTTGTTGTTACTAAAGTAAGCTACAGCCATATATTGCAGCACTAAAAGCACTTAAAAACAATTGAAAAAGTTGACTAATACACTGCCTTATGAGCTTCTGACAAATGCTAGTACTTTGTTGTTGTTGATAATTATTCTTGGTCATTTTGAAGCCATTCTAAGGTATTTATTGTGAAGCTACTATCTTAAAAACATTGCTGCTATAAATTTCTGTTTGCTTCACCATATATCAACTATTGTTTTTATTGATAAAGTCCATGGTTTTCTGAAGTACTAACAGCAAGTTGTACTTGCAAAAAATATATTTTCTTGTTGCTTTGTTCTGGGCAGGTACATCTTAATTCTTTATTACTTCATTGGTTAAAACCCTGGGACTTTCTGATCAGTGTGACTTGTGAGAGGGGACATTTTCATAGACATTCTCACCCTTGCCTTCTCAAACCCCCAGGTCACAGGGGACGTCTCCCCTGGGCCATCAACCCTAAATAGAAAGAGGCATCCTATTGAGGTGACAGTGATAGGATAACCTCCCATTACGCCAATTTGCCTTCCATTAACCTTTCCTTTGGATTAAAGTACAAATTGTGCGATAACAGTATGAAAGAGGATGTAAACCCTAGAAAAAACTGAAGGTGAGATATATTCACACCAGATCTGAAACCATTTTGAGATCACAAGAGATATAAGATCTATTATGAACAAATCAAAAGAGCCCTAATTCAGCAATACCAGACTTAGCAACAGCAATAATATATCAGCCCCATATCAATAGTAATAGTTGTGCCAACCTAGAACAAGAGCATAGATGTGCCCAAGAGAAAAGGATCAATTGATGACAAAGAACAATCATCCACAAGCAGAAGGAATTCACTTGAATTGAGATGCTACAAATGAGCGGAGTGTAGGGTTATTTATACACAGCCTTGGGGTTGGGGTGCTAGTCCCAAGAGGTTGACAAGGTTTGCCTTGGCCAAAAATAGCCAAATAAAATACAATATAATTAATGGGTTAGTTACCCAAGTGTAGGCTCACAAAGACCCAATACAATAAGTCGGCACATGGACTCTAGTGAAGATTAATCACATAATCTTACCATTTATCTTGTACCTTTTCCTGTAGCTAGCTAGTCAGATCTTTATTTTTGATAGCATCATTGTAATAGCTACTTTCACACTCTCACTATGTATCTACATTAGATGTACTTTTTTAGTCCAATTGATGTACTTGTTGTGGTCATTTGTTGGATATTAATAACATTATCTTATCATATCTCTTTAGAGTTTTCCTATAGAATAATGATTTGAGATGCCATCTACTGTTCATCAAATTTCACCCATCACTGGAATATCCTTTGTTATCGACGTCTAAAGCATTGCATCCAGTTCATCTGCTACATCGAGTCCAATTTCCAACAGTTTGTCAAGTTTCATCAATTGAAACCTAAAGACATGATTGAATTTGCGTAAATTCCAAAATCTTCCTAATAAAAACTCTGATGTGCCTATGTTTACAATAAAAATGCCCCCCTTCTATAAATCCATGGTTGTTGGCCCAAGAGGTTAACTCAACCAATTGCCACCAATATAATTGAGGATTCGGTTCAAATCCCCTCATTAAAACGCATTAGTGTACACCACTATCGATGCCATGCACAAATGTGGAGAAAAGCATTCTTGGATTTCCCTCCTAGGATTTCCATGGGATTAAAAAAAGTCCATGGTTGCCCCATCTGATATGGGTGCCTCCAATGAGCTCCGTAAACGTTAAAATTTCTTCCCTTCAGTTTGAACTTGCATCCTCTGCTGCAGTGGGTATTGGACTATTTTTGTTTTTCAGTAATATAACCTTTATTTATTGCTACCGCCACCAGTGCCGTTTATATCACTCAAAACGGTGAGACAGAAAGGAGAGGATGAGTGTACAATACCTGCGACGATAGCGTATGAATTGCTGTAGCAGCTAATAATACATTTCCTCTTCTAGCTTTGGCTAATGCCGCTCTTCCAATGCCCGTGCCCACGCTGCTAGTCCCATGGTAAAGCAGCAATGACTTCTCCATGCCTCTTCACCACCTACTAGGGCTTTTCAGAGTATGCCACCATTCCACGATTAAAACTTTGCGGCCTTTTGCCTCTAATGTTTATGGTCTGTACATGTCGTCTTAGTGGTGGCAAAGTCACGCTCGCAGATAAGGTAGTAAAACCAATAGCCCATCCATGAAGTTTTGATGGTCGCAACTAGAAATTTTGATGGCATCCGAAACACATCTAAACCTAACGTAGAAACGTAAATCCCTTTTGTATTTAATAATAAATTCCTATTCAATTGAATTATAACATTTCATAAATTGAATCGAAATATGAATTATACTCAATTCAATAATGACCCTAACTTTTGTCACAAGGATTTGCCTCATAGGTAAGAGCCGGGTCATTCAAGTATTTTCATCCATATATTTGTCTCTCTTATGTCTTGTCTTTCTCTTATGTATTGTTTAAGTTTATTTATGTGTTTGTGATTTAGGTTAAATGTAAGTTTACTTTAGTAGAATAGATAATTCTTTGTAAAAGATTTATTTTGGTAGAAATGATACTTCTCCCTGAAAAGCAACGTTGTTAAGCATCGACATGTGTCCTCTTTTTTAATGTGTTGTTTGTGCATGTATTTGTGGTTGAAGTTAAATATAAGTTTACTTCGTAAAAAAAAATTATTATAAATATTACTCATTGTAATATCTCATAATAAAAAAGTGCGAATTTTCCATATTGAAATGTAAGTTTACATCATGAAAATGTTTTATTATAAATATTACCCATTTTAATATCTCATAATAAAGAAGTGTGAATTTTCCCTATTGAAATTTCCTAAAAAAAATCATTAATAATAATAATGAATTTAATTTTATAGATAAAATTATAAATTTTACACTTTAATGTTGAAAGAATAGGTTATTAAATGGTTTAAAGAAGGGGTGGTGATATTCTTATAATCATAACATGGCTACTAGGTAACATATACCTGCCGAATATAATAATGAAAGAATTGTTTAAGGAGATAGGGAGAGAAGGAGCAGGCATGAAATGACTAGATGGCACAAATATTTATTACAATAACATTGGGGGGAGTGAAGGCAACAATAAGACTTCAAAGTCTTTGACCAATAAGATCTCAGATAAATGAGAATTGAAATTTAAAATATATCATTATTTTTTAAAACTTTAGATAAAGAGGTGTATATTTTTTGGTCAACCATGAACTAATAGAAAGTCAAGCCTAACTCAAAGCTATATACCATGCCTATAGGCAGGTATAATAATGACTTTAATTTTATATAGATAATTATTTTAAATTTTACACTTTAATATTAAAGGAATATGTCATTAAATGGTTTGAAGAATGATAGAGAGTACTTTTTAAAATTATGGTATGTTTTGTCAAAAATAGTAGAATTGTCATAGTTGTTAAACAAAGAGTAAACTTACCACATCAAAATAAAAAAGAAGTTTGTAAAAACAATAATAATAATAGTCTTTAATTTTATGGATGATTATTGTAGATTGTGCATTATATTTGAAGAAGGGGCACTAATAATTCTTCCATTAAAGTTCAATTTTCCATCCAAGATTGTGATGTGATTTGTGTTGTGAAATAATGACAATGTCATTGTGTCAAGAGGTGTTTTCTATAGACCAATATGTGGGATATGTGTCATTCCATCCATGCTCAACTTTAAGCTGAAACGTGACACTTCAAAAAAATAATAAAATATTAAAGAAATAAAAAATATACAATGTCGACAAAGTTAAAAACCAAAGATAGATAGATATTTCTTGTCAATTGGGTTTAGCTTGGGTGGTTGGGACGTATGATTGTTATCCTCCCCACCCAAGTTCAATTCCCGCAAGTGACATGTTGAGCTCTTAATGAGTATATTATTGTAATGGCTTCAAGCCCTATTGTGGACCGACCTTGTGCCCTAGAGATTCTAGAGTTTACCCCAATCACTAGATCTAAGTCAATTGTCCGAGCAATGAATCAAACCTTAAACCCAAGAGAATGTTAGGAAATCTATATAGGGTTTGATCCATGAAAACAAGATGACTTGCAAATTAAACAAGTTCACCCCAACAATGTGTGCAAGGTTAGTAGCCAATTGAACTTGTAATAAGAGCAATCTAGATATAATGCTAGAGAATCTTTTGAATAAAAATTGTGTATAAGGTTTCGAAGCGTCTAACGTTTCGAGTGGACACTCCACCCATCATCAAGGACATAAGAAGCTTGTATATTGGAAGAGAGTGTTGAGGTTCATATTTATAAAATAAGAGTGGTAGGTGACCATTGAATGAGAGGGTGAGGATAATCGATGGTCGATCACCTACCACTCGTATTCTATCAATATGAACCTCAACACTCTCTTCCAACTTACGATCTTCTTGTGTCCTTGATGATGGGTGGAGTGTCCACTCAAAACGTTGGACGTTTCAAAACCTTATACACAGTTTTTTTCCAGAAGATTCTCTAACATTATGACTAACTGTGTAAACTTACATACTCAGAATCTAGATATAGTGAATAAAACCCTTGAAACCCTAGATTGCCATTAAAAAATATTGTAAAGGGAGATTATTAACTTTTTGTGGTTGAAGAAGTCTAAAAATAGACCAGTGCCTACCTTGGTTGGGCTATGGAGTCACTTGTATAACTTCAAGGTGTTATTCTTTAGCTCATATGTTGAAGTTGTATGCACCAAGGAGGATTGCTCTACGAGAATCAAATAAAACCCTTTGAAAATATCAAACACCTTAGGGGGGATTGGTCCTTTAAGAATCCACATACAAGTACTACAAGATGAACTCTATGCCATTCATAAAGCAGACACCTACAATCCTTAGATGTCCAACTTTAATGCTTTAAATCATAAATACAAATGATCAAAGAAGGCAAGGTAAAGCTAGCTATACGTTACAATACTCTTCCAACATGGCATGGAGTAAATTATCTAAGTCCCAAAACACACTAAATCAATGGAATATACCTTGCAACAATTTGCAATCTAGGCCTTAACGTGTCACTTAATTTGTATATTTTCTAGTTTGGAACATTCCATGAGGGTTTATTTTGAAACATTACATTTGATTCATGGCATAGCACTCCTAAGGAGTAAATGATACATGGTGTGTTTAAGAATGATTCTCTGAGATCTCAGTGTCTCACTTATTTCCCTTTTAACATGCTAGAATTTGTTGATGTGAGTGTCTATCTTGGAATAATTCACTTGATTCATGCTTCAAACATATTGATCTGGATTTATGAGCCGAACAAAAGGAATAAAAGATTGAATACAATAACATAGAGATACAGAGAGCAACAACGAATATCTAGTGAACAATAACTTCTATTGAATAAATAAAATAGGTTGAAATTGTAAAACTGCAAAACTGAAAACAACTTGCTCGAATGGTGGTAGCTATCTCTGAGAAGAGATGTGGCTGCTACGCGCATCCGTCTGAGTAGAATGATTACAATGAGGCTCCAGAGGCCTTTTTAACATTACCCATGAATGCCAAAACCCTAGACATCCAAAAACCTAACCTTAAGATATGAAACGCCAAAAGTTATGTGGGCCCCAATGGGTAAGTTAGTACCTCAACTTCCCAGGGTCGTAACTTTTGCATACGACGTCCATTTTAGGCGTGTGATAGCTCGTTGGAAAGGTTTTTTCAAGAACTACACATTATGCCATCAAACTCTGACTTTGTCTGCATATTGATTGTGGCAAGCCAAAAAAACATTGTTTAGGGCCCCAAAACGGCCCTAAAAGTACAAAAAGATGTATTGACATGAAAACTTCCAAAATAAGCCAGTTGGATTAGGTGGGTGGCCACCAATATCCACCTAGAAGTTGTGTAGGGCTTCAGACATCCCTAGAAGTGTAGAACCCATGATTACAAAGAATTACAAAAGAACGTGTTGAACTAACAATTGTCAAGAGGAGCCAGTTGGAATAGGTGGGTGGCCACCAATATCCACATGGATCAGTCCTCCCCCCTTAGGAAGCAATGGTCTCTATTGCGTTGAGTGTCCCCATCAAGTGAGGAAAATTTTGTTGAATTTGGCCCCGGGTGAGCCACTTTCCTTGGTGTAAGAGTTGCCCTGCCTTGACAACCCAATAAAGTTAGATCCGTTATTGGCAAGTGCCCTTGACCTGTGTGTCCACTATCTGATCACTGGATGCATGTATTATGCAATCAGGGTTGAGCTCTGTGGGTGTAAATTGTTCTGCGATCTCTGAGGTGTCCAATAATAGTAGAAAATATGGTCGAAGGAGGTCCACATTGAACACTGTGAGCAAGCCAAGGAAGGGTGGAGTGTTGAGCTCAAAAGAATTGCTACCCACAACCTTGGTGATAGTGTAAGGCCCATAACGAAGTGGGCAGAGCTTCCGATGGGGCCCTGTAAGGCACTCTTTCTACAAATGTGATAATGGCCATCTTCGAAAACCGATCAACCACCACAAATACATAATCACTGTCGTGCTTAGTGGACGGAAGGTCGGACATGTAATCCATTGAGATGGATTCCCAAGGCCTCTCAAGAGTATGAAGAGGGGTGTATAATCCTTGCTTCTTGATGATTGGCTTGGAAATGGCACAGGAAGTGCAAGATCTTATATACTTCCTGACGTCTTTTCGAAGTTTTGGCCAATAAAAATGTTTCTGTACAATGACCACAGTTTTCTCCACACCAAAATGTCTTGCCATTCGACTGTAGTGAACTTCCCAAATCATCTTTGCACGCTCGCTTGTGGGAACATAGAGGTGGACCAGATGGCATAACAATCCATCCTGGATGTGAAAATAAATGACATTCGCTCATGTACCCAAGAACTGATAGGTGGTGGCACAGTCAGGGTCACGCTGATAAAGTTAGGGCCACTCAGATGCCTCATGCCCACAGGAATGGAGCACTATGGTGAGTACAGCAATGGGAGGGTGACTGAGGCAGTCAGCGACACGATTTGTGCTCCATTTTTTATACTTGATGTTGAGATGGAATTGTTGTAGGTATGTGGACCACTTTTGATGGCGGACATTGTGCCAACGGATTTTATGGTATTCATACCATTTTCTCGTGTCCTTCTTCAACTTCTCATTACCCTTCTTGGGTTGCGACTTGGACTGGTTATCCTGAGAGCGGCCATCTTTGCTTTGTCCCTTGTTTTATGGGTTGGGGCCGCCTTTGCCTTACTTCGGTTGTGAAGAGTTTGTAGATCCAAACTCTCACCTCTTCTGCTTAAATTTTTGCTCGATCTTGACAGCATATCTATAAGCCGCACCTAATGACGCAATGTCTAAAAACTCCATTTTTGTTTGAATGTATCTATGCAAACAACCGAGGTATTTGAGCACCAGGTTTCGTTTAGAGTCTTTGATACCCAATTTGGTGCGCAGGGTATGGAAAATATTGGTGAAATTCAGTACTATCTAGTCCCTTTCCCGACGCAATGTGGTCCATCTTATGTACTGGTCCTCGTAGCTTCCAACATGGTAGTATTGTTCTTTAATGACGTCCCTGAAGGAATCCCATGTGGGGGCGACCACAAATATTACAGATTACTCTATGGCCCTTTGCCCAGAGTAAGTATCCCACCAATCCTTAACATGGGGGACGACCTTGAGGAGTGCAAAAGTAATATTTTCTCTGTCGAACAATTGTGGACCAAAAAATACCCTTCAAGCAGATTCAACCATTTATCTACAACATCTGCATTTATTAGTCCTTCAAATAATGGAATATTAAAATTTACTTGTACCTTGGAGGGGGTTGCATGGTCGCTTGATGAAGATGTGTCTCTTGTGGGCAACCACCGAAGGATTTGTGCAAAGTTGTCCATCATTTTGTTCCTTTGTCGTGCAAGGGATTCCTTGAGAAACATTTTAAAAGGATCTCCTACTCCATCATCTTTCTTATTGTCCCCCATGGGTTGTTGTTGGTCTCGACGTCGCTGATCTTGCAAAGGCTCAACTGGTTCGAGACCCAACTTCTTGTACCCAGATCTTGTCGGGGACATGTACGAAGAAAAATAAATGAAGAGCAGACCACTCTGATACTATTGATCTAGATATATGAGCGGAACGAAAGGAATAACAGACTGAATATAATAACATAGAGATACAGAGAACAACAACAGATATCCAGTGAACAATAACTTCTAATGAATAAATAAAATAGGTTGAAACTGTAAAACTGCAGAACTGAAAACAACTTGCTCGAATGGTGGTACCTATCTCTGAGAAGAGGTGTGGCTGCTACACACATCCGTCTGAGCATAATGATTACAATGAGGCTCCAGAGGCCTTTTTAACATTACTCATGAATGCCAAAACCCTAGACATCCAAAAACCTAACCCTAGGAATTGAAACACCAAAAGTTATGTGGGCCCCGATGGGTAAGTTGATACCTCAACTTCCCGGGGTCGTAACTTTTGCATACGACCTTTGTTTTAGGCGCGTGATACTTAATCATCAAATCAACACATAATGTGCTCAAATAACTTACTTGGAAGCTGACGTTCACTTGCAATTATTGGCATACAAACTTGTGCTTAAGAATTAACTCAAATGTTTGTTTACTTTGAGTGATCTTTGTTGTCCTAAATCTGTTGCAAACAAGAAAACATAAACATATTTAAACAATTCATCATTATTGCACCTAAGTGCTAGTTAACATAACTCAATCTCAAATGTGTCATGTTATAAGTTTTCTTTTCATGATTTGATACACATAACATCGACAACTTTTCATACGCTGAACATTTAAATCATCTCTTGTAGGTTTCAAGTATAATATATTGGACAAAGTGATTATGTTTAATTGATGACATATTTCAATCTAGGCACTCTTGTATATTGATCATTGCAAGCATAATTTTGTTGATGAATGGATCCAAATGTTATATCTAAATGTTCCTAATAACTTGCAAATCTGAACATAATTTGGTGGATGTCAAAATCGCTTAATTTCAATTTGGATCATTGATACATTGGCTAGTTATTGTTACATTTAAGCATTCTTGGATGGAGATACATGGTGAATATATTATTTGGTGATAAGCAAAATCTGGTTATCTAATATTACTCTCATTTAAGTTGTTTCTAGCACTCTCATACCAAGTACATGATTAACTCACAATTCACTTGGAACTTGTGTAAGTAATCTAAGAAGTAATTTGCATGCATAATCTTTCTCTCATATTAAAACCAATTTGGTTGTTGGCTACAAGAATTCATAGTCAATTTCAAGCTGGGAAGACACTCACCCTTCTACAACATTGAGCTTGATTGACCTTGGGTATCCCTCCATAGTCTAAAGTGAGAGCAAGGCCACTAAGGTGACAGTGGGTGGCCTGCCTGAGAGTTGCCTCTAGGCTCTCCCATTGAGGTTAGGAATTTCCCTTCTATGCGAGAGTTTGAGTGGTAACGTTTTGGCATCGTTGTTGATGAAAAAGTCCATTCCCTGGGTATTAGAAGTTTTGCTTCAAACACTTTGATGAGTAGGATTCAAATATTTATCCAGTTTACTCATCCAACAACTCCATTTAGGGGAAGAAGCCCTTTTCCCTTGTAAGATTTTAAGACTTGTTGCTTGTAGGGTGAAGCAAGCAGCATTGTGTTAGCTTTGAGAATTCACCTTGGTGACTCCACTCTGATTCCCTAAAAGATAAGATTTGAAGAGTTGAAACATGGAAATGGTAGAGGCTTGGGATTGGATGTGTGCTCCACTTACTTGTTCAAACATTGTGAGAGTTCCACATGGAGGCTTTACAAAAGAATTGTTTGATGCTCTTGATTTGTTTCATGGGTATCATGAGTCATTCCTTTCACACATTGTCTCTTTCATCGAGGTTATGAATGAATTTCACATTATCTGCAAATATGTTTGGATGCATAGATTTATATGTACTTTGGAAGACAAGGAAAACCAGTGGTTCAAAGACCTTGGTGAGAAACCTATCACCACATTTGCAGATTTCTTAAGGATATTCCTTAAATGTTGGGAACCTCACTACGAAGACAAAGGATATGAAATGTCTATTGAACATGTCATGTTACTTCTACCTAAAGAAGAAGTGTTTGACAACACATGTATTCCAACAAAGGACAAACACCTTCAGTAACCACTCACACAACCAGATCAAAGATCAATACACTAATGTTTTTACGTGGTAAAACCCCTACGGGAAACATTCAAGGCCCCAACCAACATGGCCACTTGGAGCAATTTATCAATGCAAAAGAAAATATTACAAAGAGATTTACAACAGAGTTTCTCACAATTGATCATCGCCAAATGACCCTCCATGCTCTTTAAATAGAGATCATGGACCAATCGAGTGTTAAGCCATGGATCAATACAGTTGTTGAGATCAAGGAGAATATGAGTCATTGGATCACTCTATGTCGGGAACATATCATGACTGTTGAATTTCCTAACTACAAATGCATAGTAAAGAAACACACTCTAACCTAACAACATGTTAGACAAAATTGATCTTAAATAACTCCTAAGTGTCTAAATATCCTAGCATCCCCCCATAAGAACAACTTGGGATAGGATTGAAGGATTTAAAAAGATGACACAATAGGAGAAGAAATGAGGCATTAGAGCCTATCCCACCTTAGTGTCAACTTCCTTAAATCCTAACATAGATCGAAGTTTGGGAAACTTTGCTTTTGTAAGAGATTTTGTGAAAATGTCTACAACTTGATCTTTTGTAGAGAAAAATAGCACTTCAATAACTCGATCATGAATGAGCTTTCTAATTAATTGCATGTGTAGATCGATGTGTTTGTTGCGTTGATGTTGAACTAGATCTTTGGCGAGCTTGATGGATTGTCACACCAAAGGGTGGTCAGATGCTATTGCTGGAAGCCAAACTTTGAAAGGATATGTCAAAGCCACAAGGAATATTGAATTGAATTAACCACTGCTCGATACTCTACTTCTGTTGAAGAAAAAGAAATAGCCTATTGTTTCTTACAGGCCCAAGTGATAAGTCCTGAACCAAGGTTGAACACATAACCTACAGTAGACTTTCAATCATCAGTGTCATTGGCCCAATCTGAATCAGTGAAACCAACCAATAAAGGAGTCCCCCCTGAGTTGTAATGTATCTCAAACTGAATTGTACCCTAGACATACTGAAGTATCCTTTTAGCTACTTTCCAATGGTTTTCATGTGGTGTTTGCATATATCAGGAAACAAGACTGATAACAAAGTAAATATTAGGACTGGTATGAGTCAAATATAAGAGGCTACCAACTAATTGATGGTACAAAGTGGCATCAACTTCGAGAGAAGTACATGTGGCAACAAGTTTGACTCAAAATTGGTATAGAGAATGGGGTTGGTTTAGAATCGTCCATATGAAAGCAATGAAGAAGGACACAAACATACTTATACTAGGAAAGAAAAATTTGGTTTACAATACTTGGAGGCCAAGGAAATAGTGCAAATAGCCTAAGTCTATCATTTCAAATTTCTTTTTAAGACTGGATTTCACATGGGTCAAAAGTTTCGAGTCACTACCAGCGAGGATAAGGTCATCAACATAAAGAACAAGGATTATGAGATGGCTTCCTACTTTCTTGGTATAGACATTAGGGTCAAAATGACATCTAGAAAAGTTGGTATCAAGAAGGAAGTTGTCCATTTTGGCATACTAAGCTTGAGGAGTTTTCTTAGAGATTTCTTAAGGTGGCAAACAAGGCTGGAGTCATTTTGGACATAGCCAAGAGGTTGTTCCATGTATATTTATTCTTTCAAATCCCCATGCAAGAAGGCATATTTAGCATCCATCTGATGGACCTCCCATTTATGCGAGGATGCAAGGGCTAGAACAAGGTGGATGGAATTAATTTTGGCTATAAGGGCAAATATTTCATTATAGTCAATGCCTTGAACTTGAGAGAATCCTTTGACAACTAACTAGGCCTTGTGTCTTTCAACACTTCCATCTAATGCATAGTTAGTTCGATACACCCATTTAAATATGACAATTTTTCTTCCTTTCAGAAGAGGTACAAGATCCCAAGTATCGTTTGTCGTTAAAGAGCGATACTTTTTATTCATTGTTGTGTCCCAATCTCGATGACCTGAAGCTTCTTAAAATGTATTTGGATCACGAGTCTTTGAAACTTGAGCCAAAAGAGAAGAGGCTCACTGGAACTATGAATGTGTTCGACGCTGATCTGAAGGATCACCAATTGCTTCTCACATTGAATGGACCCATCATGGAAGTTGTGGTGGCAGTGTAGGTTCATGTTCAATGGACTCATATGGAGGAAGGTGAGGAGGCGTAGGTGGATTTTCATTCTCAATGTCATCATTTGAAGAAGAAGAAACCAGAATAGGAACAAAAGATGGCACAAATGTTGAAGATGGATTGCAGGCTGAAGAAGGCATAAACACAGAATTAGGCCCACAACCTAAGATATTTTCATCAAATTTAATATATCTTCTAATAATAATTTCATTAGAATTAGGTTGAAGAAGTTTGTAACCTTTGACATCTTCAGAATAACAAACAAAAATACACTTCTCACTTTTCGGTTGTAAAGCTTTCATTTTCTCGTAAGGAATGTGAGCCCATGCTACAGTGCCAAATACACAAAAGTGGCTTACATCTGGATTAATTTTGTTCCATGCTTCTTTCGGTGTTACATTTTTTAGAACCTTTGTGGGAGTGCGATTTACTATGTAATTTGCATAGTTAATGGCTTCCACCCAATAATTAAGACTTAATCCCTTAGAATGGATCATACAATTTACCATTTCTTTTAATGTGTGATTCTTTCTCTCGGAACACCATTTTTCCATGGTGTATATGGAACAATGTGTTCCATTTAGATTCCCTATGTAGTGTAGTAACTTGTAAAATTGTTGTTCACATATTCACCTCCATTATTTGTTCTTAACCTTTGAAGTTGATGTCCAAATCATTTTTCTACAAGGGCTTTATAGGCCAAAAACTTGTCAAACACTTCGGTCTTAAATTTTAAGAAGTAAACCCAAGTGCGTCTAGAGAAGTCATCAATGAAAGTTAAGAAATACTTGCACCAAGAAAAAGAAGGAGAAGAAAGTGGACCACAAGTCACTGTGAACAAGCTGCAAAGGGGTCAAGGCGTGCCAAGAGGCACATTTGTCAAAATTGTCTCGATGATGTTTGCAGAGAATACAACTAGTACAAACACCATCTCTGCAAGAAACAAGAGGAAGACCAATCACCATTTGTTGATTACATAGTTGTTGCAATGAGAGATAGTTTAGATGACCAAACCACTCATGCCTAAGTTTGCTCAAGTCATTGCTATGAGGAACAAAAACTAATGGAAAAGATGATGAACCAAAGTTGTCAAACTTGTACAACTTGGTAATATCATCAACAATTCCAGTTGCAAGAACATGCTTAGGATCTTTTAGATCCTTGATTGCAACTTGGTGAGGTGAAAACTCTACGGTTTTACCTTCACCCGAATGAGTGATTTGATACAATGATAGAAGGTTATAGGGAATACTTGGAACACATAATACATCATTAAAATGACCAGTATCTACTTAAACTATTCGAGACCCTACAACACTAAGAAATCTATTATCATCAACAAATATTTTATTGGTGTTACTTTCATTAAGAGCAGAAAATATGGCATTATCCTTATTCATATGACAATATGCTCCAAAATCAATAAGCCACCCATCATAAGAAGAAGCAAAAGTTGCATCGAAGGAGAAACTAGAAGCAGAAAGTGCATGTCCATGAGAAGAAGTGTTAGAAGAAAAATCAATACCGATGTTGTGCTTCTTCATCATTGCTTCCAAGCCTTCCATCTTCTTACAACATTTGGACTCACATGACCATCTTTGCCACAAAAGTTTCAATGTATGTTAGTCTTCTTATTTTGGGATTTTGGTCCTTTGTCACCATTAGGAGTAGAAGCTAGCAGAGAGGGTTTGAGACCCTTGTTTTGCTTGTTGTTGTGGCGAGGATGTTGCTTCTTAAGATTCTTGGATTTATCTTTCTACTAGGCCACTAAGGCTTTGTTGGATGTACCTGTAGTGCTAATCAGTCCAAGTTGCACAATCTTATCTTGTTCTCAAATTAGAGCATTACAAAAGGACTCAAGAGAGGGTTCTTTATAAGCACTCCCTAGAGCTTCTCTAGTAGCATAAAAGGTAGATACAAAAACAAAATATGCACTACCAAGCTTAGAGAGAATAACATATATGCATCAATCTTCCTTCATATCTAGTTGGCACTCTATACACAAAATTCTATGTGTTTTGAACTTAGATAAGTAATCTTCAATGCAAGGAAAACCATTTGGAATTAAAGTCATTAACTGATTTTTCAACTAGTGAGCTCAAATAATATTGTGTTTACTAGACACAACGTCAAGCTTTTCTCAATATTTATCTGGGCCTTGAATTTCTTGAAGCTGAAACCTTAAATCATGAGAGATGGACATGTCGATTAGTCCAAGTGTTTTTTCATTCCTATTAACTCAGTTGGCCTACTTGTCATCATCAATGGGTTCTTGTTCTTTTCCCAAGGTAATCTGATACAATCCTTCACTTCTTTTTTTTATAAGTAAGAGTTTGTATTACCTTCTATTGCTAAAAAATATCACATCCAAATTCTTCAAGTGCTTGGGATACCAAAAAATGGAAACCAACCCAAGACTCGACATCATTCAAAAAAATAAACAACCACATAAGGGTCCAAAAGAGATTGCATATGTTTTCATGACCGTTCTAACTAAGTATCTAGATATAAACAATAAAACATAACTCAAAGTAAATACTATAGGGTTATGGTGGGCAACCATGACTAACAAATTTGTGATCCTTTC
>ML810698.1:48070-68660 GCA_009831015.1 Picea engelmannii
TTTATTCCACTAAAGACTACTCACAAAGCAACAGATGTTGCTGATATTTTTATGAGGGAAGTAGCATGATTGCACGGTGTTCCCAAGACAATTGTATCTGACAGAGACCTGAAATTTACCTCCAATTTCTGGAAAGGGTTATTCAAGGGTTTTGGAACGAATCTGAACTTTAACACAGCCTATCATCCCGATTCTGATGGGTAGACATAGCGGGTGAATCGAGTAATAGAAGACATACTAAGGATGTATGGATGGACAAACCATCGAAATGGGAAGACTACCTACACTTGGTAGAATTCGCCTACAATAATGGGTACAAGCATCGTTGAAGATGAGCCCATTTGAAGCACTTTATTGTAGAAAGTGAAATACTCCAGTAAGCTAGGATAATCCAGCTGATAGGGAAATAGTTGGGCCAGAGTTGCTCAAGGAAATGGAAGAGAAAATGCTAAAAATTAAGCAGAATTTAAAGGTTTTCCAAGATAGACAGAAACGTTTTGTTCATAAGAACAGAACCCACAAAGAGTTTAAAGTGGGTGACCATGTTTTCCTGGAAGTGAAAGCCAATAGAAGTTCCCTGAAGCTGGGAAACTGCGCCAAGTTGGTAGCCAGATATGCTTGCATTAACTGCATCCATGACTGTACATAATGTGTGTTAGGATATTTAGACACTTAGGATTTAGTAAGATCTACTTGGTCTATTGTGTTGTTAGGTAAAAGTGTGTTTCTTTAATATGCATTAGTATGCATTTGTAGTTAGGAAATTCGACGGTCATGATATGTTCCCGACATAGAGTGATCCGACGGTTCATACTCTCCTCGATATTAACGACCATTGATCTGTGGCTTAACACCCGATTGGTCCATGATATCTATTTAAAGAGCATGGAGGGTCATTTTCCGAATATCGATTGTGAGAAAATCTCTTGTACAATCTCTCTATAATCTTTTTCTTTGCATTAATAAACTGCTCCAAGTGGTCGCGTTGGCTAGGGTCGTGGATGTTTCCCCGTAGGGGTTTTAGCACGTGAAAACATCGGTTTAATGATCTTTGATCTGGTTATTTGAGTGATTACTGAAGGTGTTCTCCCTCTATTGGAATACCTATGTTTTCGAACATGGTATCAGAGCCTATTTGAAGACCCGCTCCTATTGTAGATCGAGATCGTGAAGCCGAGTTGCCTCATCTCCATTTTCTAGAATTTTCGTACATTTCTGGGATGAGAGGACTATTTCATTGCATCTAGAGCACTCATTTCACTCAAGAACACTTTTCGTTTCACTCAAAAAGGTTTTCGTTTGCCCAAGATACGACCTTTACAGTCAGATCCGGAGGTATAAAGCTTGAATACACATTTTTTAAATTTCTGCAAAGTTTTATTTTGACTTTATTTCGGTTTTGTATTTTTTATTTCTGGGTTGCTACTCTTTTAGATATATGTATTCTGTTTTCCCCATGCCCTATTTGATCTCATCAAATTAAAAATAGATAGGAAAAGGTTCATCTTCCGAGTAAGCTAACCGAGATCTAACCATTGTTGTCATCGAGAAGCGAATTTCTTTTCTTGTGTGAAAAGAGTTTTTTTTTAGCATGCTCTCCAAGGATGTATTCAACAAAAACACCCCCAATCCTCCTTCTAAACATTACAATATGTTTTTCTAAACCATTTGGTTAGAGCTTTCCTTATTAAGTAAGAGGTCTTGAGTTCAAGTCTCTCTATTGTTACTTTTTTTGAAAAAGTTCATGCTAAAAATTGTAAAGTGCATTTCACTTCAAGTATAAAAGTGGATCACCATAAGTAGCTTTATATTTTATTTTAGAGTTATTTATTTTGCATACAAATTTTCTGTTATAAGGTAACTTCATTGTAAAAGTGATCCCCACTTCTCTTTATAAAAGTGGGTCACTTCATAAAGTAGCTTACACTATCATGTGGTTATTTGGTTACCGTTTATGCTTTTTTTTAAAAAGGGCATAACTCTCACATCGGAAGTTCGTTTTCAGTGCCATTCTTTTTTAAACCACATAGATTTTCGAGATATTTCCATCTAGATCATTAGTTTCAGTTTTTAAATCCACGTTATCTGCATATTTAATATGGCTTCTACAAGTAATGTCTTGCTTACCGACAACAACTACTTCCATTGGAAATCCCATATGGAAGATTTATTAAGAAGTGAAGGCTTGTACCAGATTACCTTGGGAAAGGAAACATCACCCACTAATGATGATAAGAAATCCAAATGGGATAATAGGGATGACAAAGCATGTGGGATAATTGGAATGCCCATCTCTCCTGATTTAAGGTACCACCTTCAAGGAATTGATGACCCCGAAGAATCTTGGAACACGATTGAATCTGTGTTTGGTAAAATCAACATTATTCGAGCACAACAGTTAGAAAATGAAATACTAACCTTGAGTCCAAGTGATTTTTCTTTCCTTGGAGACTATCTATCTAAGTTTAAAACACTCAGAATTTTATGTGAAGAATGTAAGATAAAAATGGAGGAAGAGCGTTGCATATATCTTATTATTTCTAAGATAGGAAGTTCATATTCTGTGTTTGTATCTACCTTTTATTCCATGAGAGAGGCTCTAGGGAAAGCTTATGAAAAACCCACTCTTGAGTCCTTTTGTGCTTCTTTGATTAGAGAGAAATATAATCTTGTACAACTTGGAGTGATCAACACTGCAGGTACCTCCAACAAAGCCTTAGTTGCCCAATAGAAACATAAACCCAAGTATCCCAAGAAGCAACATCCTCGCTACAACAACAATCAACATATGGGTCCCAAACCCACTTAGACAGCTTCAGCTCCTAATGGTGACAAAGGAGCAAAATATAAAAGTAAGAATACTAAAAGACATTTAAAATTATGTGATAAAGATGGTCATGATGAGTCCAAATGTTTCAAGAAGATGGCAACCTTAGAAGCAGCGATGAAGAAGCGCAACATCAATATTGATTCTTATTCTTATTCTTCTTCTCATGGACATGCACTTTCTGCTTCTGGTTTCTCCTTCAATACACCTTCTACTAATACTTCTTCTTTTGATGAATGTAACGCCAAGAAAATATTTGTTGGTGATGATAGATCTCTTAGTGTTGTAGGATTTGGAACAGTTAAGGTAGAAAATGGTCATTTCAATGATGTATAATGTGGTCCAAATCTTTCTTGTAACCTTCTATCAGTATATCAAATCACTCATTCAGGTGAAGGTAAAGTCGTAGAGTTTTCACCTCACCAAGTTGTAATCAAGGATATAAATGATCCTAAGCATGTTCTTGCAACTGGAATTGCTGATGATATTACCAGGTTGTACAAATTTGACAACTTTGGGTCATCAACTTTTTCATCAGTTTTTGTTTCTCATAGTGATGACTTGAGAAAACTTTGGCCTGAGTGGTTTGGTCATCTAAACTATTTCTCATTGCAACAACTATGTAATCAACATATGGTGACTGGTCTTCTTCTTGTTTCATGCAAAGATGGTGTTTGTGTTGGTTGTGTTCTCAGAAAACATCATCGGGATGGTTTTGACAAACGTGCCTCTTGGCACACCTTGGGCCTTTTATAGCTTGTTCACAGTGATTTGTGTGGTCCACTTTCTTCTCCTTCCTTTTTTGGATGTAAGAATTTCTTAACTTTCATTGATGATTTTTCCATACATACTTGTGTTTACTTCTTAAAACTTAAGAGAGAAGTTTTTGACAAGTTTTTGGCCTACAAGGCCCTTGTAGAAAAGCAATCTGGACATCAAATTCAAAAGTTAAGAACAGATAATGGAGGCGAATATGTGAACAATAATTTTACAAGTTACTGCACTACACAGGGCATCCAAATGCAACACATTGTTCCATATACAGCACAACAAAATGGTGTTGCTGAGAGAAAGAACCACACATTAAAAGAAATGGCTAATTGTATGATCCAATCTAAGGGATTAAGTCTAAAGTATTGTGTAGAAGCAATCAACTGTGAAAATTACATAGTCAATCGCACTCCCACAAAGACTCTTAAAAATATAACACCGGAAGAAGCTTGGACTAAAATTAAACCAAATGTAAGTCACTTTCGTGTATTTGGTAGTATAGCATAGGCTCATATTCTTGATGAGAAAAGGAAAGAATTGCATCCTAAAAGTGAGAAGTGTATATTTGTGGGTTATTTTGAAGATTTTAAAGGTTACAGACTTCTTTAGTCACATTGTAATGAAAAAATTGTTAGAAGAGATGTTAAATTTAATGGAAATCTCTTGGCCTACGAGCCTAATTCGAAGATTGTGCCTTCTTCGGTCTATGAGCCATCTTCGACATTTGTGCCTTATTATGATCTTGTTTCTTCTTCAGATGATGACAGTGAGGAGGAAAATCTACCTCTGCATGCTCACCCTCTTCCAGATGAGTCCTTTGAACCTGAACCAACACTAACTCCACCACTTCCTCAATGGGTCCGTTCAACATGAGAAGTAGTTGGTGATCTTGTCGATGATCCTTAAGATCGGCGTCAGACACATTCACAGTTCCAATGAGCCTCTTCTCTTTTGACTCAAGTTTCAGAAACTCATGATCCAGAGACATTTTCAGAAGCTTTAGGTCATCCAGATTGGGATACAACAATGAATGAAGAGTATCATTCTTTAATGGAAAATGATACTTGGGATCTTGTACCTCTTCCAAAAGGAAGAAAACTTGTTAGATGAAAATGGGTCTACAGAACTAACTATGCATCAGATGGAAGTGTTTAAAGACACAAGGCTTGGTTAGTTTCCAAAGGATTTTCCCAAGTTGAAGGAATTGACTATAATGAAACCTTTGCCCCTGTAGCAAAAATGAATTCCATCCGCCTTGTTCTTGCCCTTGCTGCCTCACATAAATGGGAGGTCCATCAAATGGATGTTAAATCTTCCTTCTTGCACAGATAGTTTCAAGAAGAAATCTACATGGAACAACCTCCTGGCTATGTCCAGAATGACTGTAGGCTTGTTTGTCGCCTCAAGAAATATCTTTATGGTCTCAAGAAAGCTCCCCGAGCTTGGTATGCCAAAATGGATAGATTTCTTATTGCCACTAGATTCTCTATATGCCATTCTGATCCTAATGTCTATACCAAGAAAGTAGGAAGCCATCTCATAATATTTGTCCTTTATGTTGATGACCTTATCCTTACTAGTAGTGACTCAAAAATTTTAAACCAAGTGAAAACCAGCCTTAAGAATAAATTTGAAATGAGAGACTTAGGCATTTTGCACTATTTCCTTGGCCTCCAAGTTTTGCAAACCAATGAAGGAATTTTTCTTTCCCAATATAAGTATGCTTGTGACATTCTTCATCGCTTTCACATGGACGATTGTAAACCAACCCCTTCTCCCTTCCAGTCTGGAGTCAATCTTTCTTCCACCTGTACTTATCCTGAAGTTGATGCCACCCTGTATCATTAGTTAGTTGGTAGCCTCTTATACTTGACTCATACCCGTCCTGATATTTCCTTTGTTGTTGGTCTTGTTGCTCGATATATGCAAACACCCCATGCAAGCCATTGGAAAGCAGCTAAAAGGATACTTCGCTATGTTTGTGGTACAGTTTAGTTCAGGATACATTATAGTTCAGGGGGGACTCTCTTATTGGTTGGTTTCACTGATTCAGATTGGGTCAGTGACCCCGATGATCGGATGTCTACTATCGGTTATGTTTTCAGCTTTGGTTCAGGACCTATCACCTGGGCTTGTAAGAAACAAAAAGCTATTGCACTTTCTTTAGCAGAAGTAGAGTACTGAGAAGTGGTAAATGCAAGTCAAGAAGCCCTGTGGCTTCGACAGATCCTTTCAGAGTTTGGCTTCCAGCACCCACATCCGACCAACCTTTGGTGTGACAATCAGAGTGCCATCAAGCTCACCAAAGACCCAGTTCAACATCAGTGCAACAAACACATCAAGATACACATGCACTTCATCAGAAAGCTCATTCATGATCACGTTATTGAAGTGCTCTTTTTCCCTACAAAAGATCAAGTTGCAGACATTTTCACAAAGTCTCTTACAGAAGCAAATTTTTCCAAACTTCGATCTATGTTATGAGTTCAGGAAGTTGTCATTAAGGTGGGATAGGCTCTAATGCCTCCTTCCTTCTCCTATTGTGTCACTATTGTAAATCCTTCAATCCTATCCCAAGTTGTTCTTAAGGGGGGGTGTTAGGATATTTATACATTTAGGAGTTAGTAAGATCTACTTGGTCTATTATGTTGTTAGGTAAAAGTGTGATTTATAGTGTGTTTCTTTAGTATGCATTAGTATGCATTTGTAGTTAGGAAATCCGACGGTCACGATATGTTCCCGACATAGAGTGATTCAATGATTCATACTCTCCTCAATCTTAATGACGATTGATCTGTGGCTTAACACCCAATTGGTCCATGATCTCTATTTAAAGAGCATGGAGGGTCATTTTCCAAAGATCGATTGTGAGAAAATCTCTTGTAAAATCTCTCTGTAATTTTTTTCTTTGTATTAATAAACTTCTCCAAGTGGTCGCGTTAGTTGGGGCCGTGGATGTCTCCCTGTAGGGGTTTTACCATGTGAAAACATCGGTGTGTTGATCTTTGATCTGGTTATTGTTGTGGGGTATTCTACCCTACGGACTAATAATCTAGGGCTCTAAACTTATACGTAGATCATGACCCTCAAGATTTTAACTTTTAACCTTCTACCCAAAATCTCAACCCCTTTTCTCAGGCAAACACCGGAAGAATGAACTAACCTTTTATCGACGGTTGAAGTAGATCCTCCGTTAGGTTGTTGTCTCCTTGCTGCTGCTGCTCCTTCCACAAAGCTTCCTGCAATCAAGACAAAACTATGCATGCATGCTACTGATCTACTAGGGGGTTAAAAATAAAACATAAATCAAATAACATAGATGAGACTCATATATTTGGGACGGGAAAAGTATATTTTTCATTAATCTCAATATGAACCAACTTACAATGATTTTTGAGATCGGCCACCATTCCTCGATCCTTATCCTGGGCTCCTCCTCTTCTTTTTGTCCTCCAACTGCTGCTGCTTGAGTTTCTCCTAAAGCTTGAGGCAAGGCTAAAGGGTTGGGACAAAACTGGCTTGGCAATTTGGCAGAGTTTCTTTGCTATGATTTTTTCCCTCTTGAATAGTACCCCTACCCCTCCTTTTATGGGCTAGAAGGAGCTAGGGTTTTGGACAAACTCTCGGCCATGCATGGCGGGGAGTTCTAGTTAACTCACCAAAAGCTTCTCGTTCTGTCGGCAACTTTCCGTTTTTTGTGTTTTTTAAGGTATCCGCGGGCTGTAGTGGGCCTGCTAGTGGGTACCCGCGAGCTGTAGTGGGCCTGCTAGTGGGTACTCGCGGGCTGTAGTGGGCCTGCTATCGGATGCTTTTTAAAAATGGAGTTTTTAGAAGATTTGTTCAGCATGGCTTTGGCAATGAAGGGCAATGAGTTGGCTTGATGCCAAGTAAGCATGTGTGGTGCAATTTAGGGTTATAACAGATGCCCCCTAATGTGTGAGGTCAGAAGAGCATCTAATGGCCGAAATACATTACCAATATTTACCAATCTGTACTGATATGCTGAATGAGTGAGCCTAGGAATCAGAATCAGGAAGTGTCGTCTACAAAAAATATCAAATGTCTCACCGAGGCGGGCATACCCATGCTCGGGATAAAATAGAACGCATGGCTACCAATCAAATACACTGTAGATCCATGTCATATAACTATATAAAGTGTAGCCGCGAAAAATACATAGCGGAGCTACATCTCGAAATCAGAAAGATATACATAGGAAGTATCCATCTCTCAGAAGCTATCTTGTCCTGATGGCTGTACTTCAGAGCTCGAGCAACAACTTCAAAGTCTTCTAAAACTTGGGTAGGAGTGTAATATGTGTACGAATGCACTACCCAGAGGTCTTCGACGACTCGTCGGTTACGGACTTGATAAACTTGATGATCGGACTGAAGGCTTCAGTGATTTCGAACAAAGACTTGATTGGGCGTTCAGGATGGCCGAGTATGCGAACAAGAGACATATGCAGAGTGGCCGACTCAGGCTAAGTAACAAACTTCCCTTGGACAATAGCACAACAAGTGATAAGACTCGAGCAACATATCTGTTAATCATAAGTCTACGAAGAAGGAGGCAACGCAAACTCTCCATATGTTTGGAAGAGTAACCAAACGGTGGAGGACACAACTCAATATAGCGAGTAAGGCTACCTAAGGTCACACTAAATCCCAAAATCTGATGAATCAAACGAACAGATGTGCTTTATCCAAGGGCGACTCATAATGCTGCCAACAAAGAAAATACTTTTCCCATCCTCTTTTTGGGGTATATTTGATTTTTTTTTGTTCTTTTTGTTGATTTGGAAAAAGAATAAAAGAATATTACGTTACATGGGGAGGAACGAGGATCGCAAACATACAAGTTCAAGGCACAAGGACAAGATTGATGTTCCAGGAAATGATACTCGGAAAAATCCTCCAGTGGCCAAAGGTGTTAAAACGCAGATGCAAACTGTTACTAGGCTGATGGGTAAAGAATGCAAATGCGGTTGATAGAACACACAATGGTAACGTCCTTTGATGTAATTTTAACGAGCCCAAAGAAGGGAAGCTCGGTGATTTTTCATATTTAGAGAGTCTGAAAAAACATAAAAGGAAACTCCATTGGGGTACTGTTTTCGTCAATAGTCTAGTTGGTTTGAAAAAGGGGTAAACTAGCACCAACCAGACGTCAATTCAAAACCATTTTAACGAGTGTGACAAGGACAAGATCACTCGACTATTTTTTCAATTTTAAGGAGTCTGAAAAAAGCTTAACTATGGACTCTATTAGGAATGTTCTTCTGGACCATTTAACGAGTGTGAAAGAATAAGGTCACTCGGCAATCTTTTCAATTTTAGGGAGTCTGAAAAGAGCTTAACTATGGACTCTGGGGGGGTTTCTTTTTCGTAGATTTAGTCCCTCAGGCCTGAAAAGGAATAAAATTATACCTGAGGATACTCTTCTAAAGAATGGAAATTCAATAGAGTATACCTTTGTTCGTACAGTTGACCGTCCGGACCGAAAAAGGGGTAAACTACTGCCAGACAGACGTGACTTCAAATTTCAGTTTAACGAGCGCGAAGGGTCACAAGATCGCTCGACAATCTTTTCATGTTTAGAGGGTCTGAAAAGGGCTTAAAAGAAGACCCGTTTTAAGGAATGTTCTTTTGGACCAGTTTAACGAGTGTGAAGAACCAAGGTCACTCGACAATCTTTTCATCTTTAAGGAGTCTGAAAAGGGCTTAAAGAAGACTCCATAATGGTTACTTTTCTCAGTTAATCCGGACGAGATCAAAAAGCATAAATACAGTCTCGTCGGATGTTTCTTTTGGGTCTCAAAGCGAGCTTGAAAAACAACAAAGGTAGCCCAATATTGACACTTTGTGGGTCGATGTCAGGTATCGCTTCGCAAGACCAGGCAAAAACGTCGCGGAATTCTTTGAAAAGATCCGTGTAAATCTGAATATCTTCGGGGGAGCAATCTGTTCCAACGAAGACATTCTCCACGACGCCGGGGGTTCGGGAGATATTTATAGGCATCGTTTCAGCGATAGTCACCATGTTGCCCTCAGCATAAATATCCTGTGTAGCTAAGAGGTTAATGGGACAAGGCTGATCTCTCGTCACGGTGATAGTGAATTCTCCTGCCTCGATTCGGTGCAACTCTGGGAGGAAGTATGATCTATGATGAAGATCGTCCCAAGGTTTGTCCGGACCAGTCATTTCTTCGATTATGGCTTCGTCAGAAGGCAATACTAAGTCGAACGAATCGGTATTGACAAGAGAATCCTGAGCCCAGATAGGCTCAAGGAGTGGATCCAACTCCGGTGCTGGAATCGGATCAGGGGTAGTTGAAGCTTGCTGAACCAAAGAGTACACTACTTCAGCGGCCGACAAGGGAGTAGACATGCCCGCATGCCCTATCGCATCCATCGTATCTAATGGGGAGGGAATAATCCATGGATCCTGAAAGTAAGTCGTGCGGAACGACGAAACATGGAAAATCTCAGCCTTTTGGTGAGTTGATATGAATTTAACATCGCCTTGAGGAGGTGGATAATCGAAAGTACCCATCAAATATGGGCACAAACCAACTCCTATATTGACGACACCGGCTTGAGGATTATCTACCATGGGAACTGTGGATGCCCCCAAGGCTGGGTCAGGTCGAGAGAAGGACAGCTGATCAATAGTCACTATCCGGCCTTCATGTGGAAACAGTAAGACTCGGAAAACTGTAGCGACCACCGCTTTCATTGCATAAGTCCAACTACGACCTAACAATAGATTGTAATTGATGGGGGCATCGACTACTTCCACTTCAACGCACACGGTCTTCTCCCCTAACTGCACAGGGAAAGAAGGGATGATGCCGTGCGGTCGGAAGGAACGACCATCGAACGCAGTAAGAAGAGTAGGTGATGGAGACAACTCAGGTTGACCAATGGCCTTCCAACAGGCTAACGACATAACGCACGTTGAAGCGCCCTCGTCTACCACCGTCCGGAAGATGTTTCGTGTAAAGGTTTTCATGGGGTGAGCCACTACTATTTGAAACGCGACGTGGTAAGGAAAACGAGGCTTCAATTCAGTCGTATCTAACGTGATCGTTCCCGGGTTACAAGTCTCAGCAGAGCCCAAAGCATTCAACAAGGCTTTTCTCTGAGCAGGGCAACTTTGGAGGACCTCCAAAGTGGACATAGCACAAGGGGTTTGTGACAAATCTTCCACCACAGAGTAGTTCTGGGCGGCCCTTGCATTTGGATTATGCGAAGCTCGTTTAAATGCACCTTTTGGGATGCGAGTCATTGTTTCACCCAATGTCTTCTCGATTTGTAGAGGAAGAGATGGGATCTCGGCTTATTTTCCCTTTTCAGAGGCACTTGGCTTGCTATAATCGTGAGCTCTAGTTGCTATGAAAGCGTCACTTTTCATCATATATATGTTCGTGGAAGATGAATTATTTGGGGGAGGGCAGTTTTCATGGCTGCCTCCTTCACCACTCGCAGAGGCTTGAGTTAGGTTCTGCCCATGTTGAAAGGGGTTAGTCAACACGGCTTGCTGGTGCCATGTGACAAAATTCTGGGCCTCTGCAAGTCGAGGGCATAGGTGAGTTGGGTGGTCTTCCGCACATAGGTTGCATGGATACCTCGCCTTTCTATTTTCTGTGGTGCCCTCGCTAGCCTTATCATTTGGTTTTTTATCCCCCTTACTCTTCTTATGTTGTTTTTTCTTCCCTTCGGGCTGCTGGTTGGCCTTTGGGTTAGTCGTCTGTACGGAGTGTACTTCCGACGTTTGAGTAGGAGGAGCAGCCAAAGCAGTAGTCTGGCTGGTCGCTGAGTGTTGTATTGATAACTGCTGCAATTGTTTAGTCAATTGCTCAGCGGGCTTGGTTTGTGCCGAACCAACGATACCGTCAGCATGTGGTCCGGCTCTCTGTCTGGTTTTGTCCAGAATCGATCGTGGTGCATCCGGAAGGATGTTATACAACAGACCAGACTGAGAATAGATAAGCTCAAACAGTTGAGCTCTCATGATGGATTCTTCCTCAGAGAAGACTCCAGAAGTTGTGACGTCTTTGGATAACTGCGGAACTAAAGACTTAAGGAACCACTCAAGCAGGAATGTTGGTGGGACGGGTACTTTGATAAGACTCTTTCGGCATCGCCACTCTCGAATATGATCCGAGATATGGTCCGCTGACGTCTGCTTGAAATTGGCTAGCAATTCTGTGCCAGCGTCGTATCTCACAGGTAACTGGAAATGGTTAAGGAAATCCATAGCCAGTTCGCCAAAAAAGGAATATCGTGAACGATCGAGTTCTATGTACCATTTCGCGGCACTCCCTATAAGAGTGCGTTGAAACAATCGCAACTGTACGGAATCATCTTTCAGTGAGTTAGATGAACACCATAAGTGGAAAGTGGTCACGTGATCACCCGGATCTTCGTTGGGTTTGGCTTCGAACTTTGGGATGTCCGAAGGCAACTTTTTCGGCATAGGAGGCCAACGCGGGTCGTGACAGATGGGATCATTCAACAACCGTGTTAAATCCGGCAAGTGTAACGTTGCCAAGAAAGGTAGTTTAGGTTGTTGCTGATAGCCGGGATAACAGGGTCCTGGGGTTTGACTGGCACCAGGTTGCCAAGAAAAGTTTGGTTGCTGGCCAGGGTTTGGGTAGAAACCTTGACCTTGACCAGCGAAAGGGTTTTGCATTTGTGGGGACATCATTTGCTGATTCCCCATGAAGGACATCGTATTTTGGGCATTCATCGTGTGTTGCGGACTTTGGGAAGGATTATTCCATGCCGGTCCTGTGGGGAGAGGCATAGTATCTTGTCCGGGGTTCCATTGATTGTGGAAAGCATTACCCCAGAACGGAATTCCCGTGGCGGGATTGGATCCTTGTCCTGAGTTCCAAGGTTCTGGTATATGTGCCCCCAACGCAGGAATAGTACCCTGTGCCGGATTAGACTGTCCAAACATAGGAGTGCCCCCAGATGGGAAAGCACTCTGTGTAAGAGTGTTATTACCAACCGCCCCATTCCAAGAGAACGGTGACGAACCTACCGGCAAAGTTTGCGCAGGTTGTCCTTAACTCCCGGATCCAAGTGAACTTGTGTGTGCGGGCTGCCCGGCGGTCTGCTGATGCGGACCACCGAGCGACGGGGACGAAGGAGGAATATGACCTCGAGCGTGAGGAAAAGCATTGAAAGGGACAGGCATGCCCCCAAGTTGACCTTGCAGAGGAGCGTTAGAGCTCGCTGCCCCCAGACCCAAAGTATGTAAAGTGGAGGTTGTGAGTGCAGGACTCGTTCCTGAACTAGGCATCCCATATGAAAACGGAGCTCCTGTCGCACTAGATGTAAAGGGATTTGTGGCCGCCACGATAGATGGGGTCAGTCCACTTTGCGACGAAGTTACGGCCGGGGCCATGGTGCTCCTGACCACCGACGGTAAGTTAGGAGAGGCTTCTCCTGCGATGACAACATTGATAGGAATGGAGGAAGTCCCAGTTGAAATGATTTGTTCCATAACTGGGTTAGGCGATAATAGGCGTTCGTAAGATTGGATTGAAATAATAACGTCCGGCCCAAAATCAACATCTGAGGTTTCAAACAATCCAATATTGGCGGTCGGTTCCTCAGGGGGTTGTTCAGGATCGAAAGCCCCGGTTTCTTCGAAAGACCCAAGATGGTCTAACTTCCACCTCAGTGGTGGCGGGGGTGGCTCCAGGATAACCGGCGACAGGCCCAAAAGCCTTCGTGATCGGCGGAGCTCTGAATCCTCCACTTTGTGAGAATATTTACGACACGCTAAGGTAGTCTACACGAACAAACAGTAACACACACTAAAAGAAATCCCCTAGAAGATAAATCAAGCAAGCACTATTTTAGTAGGAAGAGCAGTTACCACAACCAACACTAGAGTACCTTACCGGTGCAAGTGCAACTCGAATACGGAAGCACCCTCCGGGTCTACTCTGTAAAGCGTTGGTCCGAAGTCCGCCCTAGGTACCGCGGTATACCCCCGCAGTCACCTGTGTAAGTCCCTGGAAAAGATAGGCAACTAGTTTGCCAGCACATGAACAACTATCAGGCGGGTACAGTCGATAGTCCGAAGACCACAATGAGCAGTGTATCAAGCCTGAAACCTGTCAAGGGTATCGAGAGCAAGTGTTTCGGAAGACGACTGAGGACCTCGAACGGATTCGAGACCCACGAAGCTGCGTGGCAGATGCTAACGACGGAATCCCTTAACAGATCCTCTATATGTGTTCTCTGCCACGTTCGGTCCAGCTTTGGAGGGGTTATCTCCGCTGTCTTTCCTTACGTGACCTCGTGTTTAGCCCCTGTGTTAGAGGGGGGTCCTGAATAACTTTCCGTAACTGGACTTCTACACTCCCTAAATGACATACTCCAATGTTTAGTTTGGGTGGCCTTGGAGAATTTACTCTCCAACCTATTCCAAGGCCCTATCCTGAGCTAATATGTGCACCCTACAAACAGAAAAGTCTACTTGATTTTATTAAGCGTTTCTTTTAGTGGGATTTTTAAATCTCAAGGTGCGTAAGTGAAACTGATGGTGTGTAAAACAGACTCAAAGAAAAATGCACAGAAATGTTGAAAACAAACTTTTTCTAAAATGCAAAACCAGCAACTTTTCAATGAAAAGACTTCTTTTCTTTTTCAGATTTACTAAGATTTTATGCAGTAAATGGAGAGAATTTTCACTCAGATCTGAGAGCTACTTATACTAAACAAGCACTGCAAAAACTTATGCAAAAGACTTCTTTCCTAGCTACTGCTGCAACAACATAATCCGCAATCCAAGAAGAAAATGAAACAAGAAATTGTTTTTTATTTCGTTGTAAAATCACACAACGAGGAAAAATGATAACAAGATCAAAACCAAGAGAATGGAAAGAAAACTCTAGCTTAAAGCGCATATCGCAAACAGAATCAGAGCACAAAAATGCAAAAAGCAATCAAGAACGCACTAATTCCAACACTTGCCTAAAAACCATGAAATAAATATTTTTCTCTTTTGTTTTTTCTACCAAAAAATCAAAAAAACAAGCACAAGCTAAGGAAGGAGTGCCCTAACTTGCTGACTGTGCAGATTCAGGCTCTAAACCTCTGAGAGGACCTCTTCTCACCACAGGAGGGGATGACTACCCCACCTAAACTGGAAAGCTACCTAACAGACCCGCGACTGTCACCAAGACAGCACGCGTGTACCCGCGTGCTGTTCCACTACAGAGCGCTGGTACCCGCGGGCTAAACCTAAGCAGGCCGCGGGTATGTCTAAAAACCAAGATAAAATTACACACAGACAATATAGTCCTGAAAGAGGCTTATGGTACTGATAACCAGAGTCCCTGACAGACTGATATGCTATCACTTTAACAGAAAAACAAATTTTCGCAAAAAAGAAAAGCTAATGTGAAGAAACACACAACAAAACAGACTGAAACACAAGACAATAAACCAATTCCGACCCAGACAGGATCCAGAAAGCCCCCTGAGAATATGAAATTCTGACAGGGGAAGAGGGGACTACCTCTAAAACTTCCTGGACTCTACACGCTACTGAAGCTATCACAGCACGCGTTCACACGCGCGCTGTAAGAGGCTAGGGCGCGGGTCACCCGCGGGCAGGGCTCCTGCAGGCCGCGGGTACCTCTGTGTGTCCCGAAAAAGAAAATTTCGAGCGTCATTCAAAGAAAACTGGTATTGATAACCAGGCTCTCTGCTAGCTTTCGACTTAACAGAAAACAAAAAACAACAAAGAAACTGAAACCTAATTCTTTGAACTACCAAAAGATCTTTCACCAAACCAGAAAACCCTAAGAGTAAAATGTCCCCAGCGGAGTCGCCAATTTTGTTGTGGGGTATTCTACCCTACGGACTAATAAGATAGGGCTCTAAACTTATACGCAGATCATGACCCTCAAGATTTTAACTTTTAACCTTCTACCCAAAATCTCAACCCCTTTTCTCAGGCAAACACCGGAAGAATGAACTAACCTTTTATCGACGGTTGAAGTAGATCCTTCGTTAGGTTGTTGTCTCCTTGTTGTTTCTGCTCCTTCCACAAAGCTTCCTGCAATCAAGACAAAACTATGCATGCATGCTACTGATCTACTAGGGGGTTAGAGATAAAACATAAATCAAATAACATAGATGAGACTCATATATTCGGGACGGGAAAAGTATCTTTTTCATTAATCTCAATATGAACCAACTTACAATGATTTCTGAGATCGGCCACCGTTCCTCGATCCTGATCCTGGGCTCCTCCTCGTCTTTTTGTCCTCCAACTGCTGTTGCTTGAGTTTCTCCTAAAGCTTGAGGCAAGGCTAAAGGGTTGGGACAAAACTGGCTTGGCAATTTGGCAGAGTTTCTTTGCTATGATTTTTTCCCTCTTGAATAGTACCCCTACCCCTCCTTTTATAGGCTAGAAGGAGCTAGGGTTTTGGATGAACTCTCAGCCATGCATGGCGGGGAGTTCCAGTTAACTCACCAAAAGCTTCTCATTCTGTCGGCAACTTTCCGTTTTTTGTGTTTTTTTAGGTATCCGCGGGCTCTAGTGGGTCTGCTAGCGGGTACTCACGGGCTGTAGTGGGCCTGCTAGCGGGTACCCGTGGGCTGTAGTGGGCCTACTAGCGGGTATCCGCGGGCTGTAGTGGGCCTACTAGCGGATGCTTTTTAAAAATGGAGTTTTTAGAAGAGTTGTTCAGCATGGCTTTGGCAATGAAGGGCAATGAGTTGGCTTGATGCCAGGTAAGCATGTGTGGTGCAACTTAGGGTTATAACAGTTATGTGAGTGGTTACTGAAGGTGTTTTCCCTCTATTGGAATACATGTGTTGTCGAACAATGTGTTTCATGTTTCACTGCTTAATAAATATATACCTGATGCTAATCATGTAATAGATTGGAATGTGATTCAGGTGGAGCAACAAGGTGTCCTGCAAGTGCATCATGTGCGCATATTGGTCTAGAAAAGAAAACAGCTCCGAAATCAAGCCATAGGGCTTGTAAAGGTCCAATGGACTTGGTACGGTCCTGAGGATGCAACATGGGAGCATGAGGATGCTATGCGGGCAGAATAACTACATCTTTTTGAAGATTTTGAAAATCTTGCTGATGTTGTGTGAAATTTGCATTGAGGACAGTGAAAAAATAAGGGGAGGGGATTGTAATATCCCCAAGGACAAGCCCTGTTGTAATCATGTTTATGAATTTTAAATGATGTTTTGTAGGCTGGTGAGCCAAGTATTCATAATTTGGTGGGATTATGTGTTTATTAGGCCAAAGATCCTAAATGTTAAAGGCTAGGAGCCTGTTTTTGTATATGTAATATGCAGAACATTAATAAAGATTAAACATCATTGCGTGCAGACTGACCACGAAGAAAGAGTGATGGGGGACTAAGCTTCCATAGGGTGGGTAAAGGAAAAGGGGATGAAAGGTTGGAAAGAGGGGCTAATCTTAGGGGCTAAGTCCTTGAGAATAATATTTTATTATTATTCTAATGTTGTGTGACAAAACATGTTTTTTATCCTAAGTCCTGGGAGAGGAAATGCATGCAGGTCCAATGTGTGCAAAAGGGAACACATACAACTCCAGGAAGACAAGTGTTGACCTAGGAACATGCGGTTAAAAGATGGAGCGTCAGCTGAGTTTGGGGTTCCTCCTCCATTTCTGTCATCATCTGTCTGAAACCGTGAATTTCGTTTGATCTCTACAAGTATATCATAACACAACTCTAAAACTCGAAGCCTGTGATGTTTTCTTCAAAAGTCGATACACCCTCTGTATGAACAATCGAGTCTGTGTTTGACCTCTACGTGGATTTCTTGTCACTCATGATAAAACTGGTGTTACTTGAACCATGTTATGTCTTAGTGGCCTGTTGTCATTTTTATGGACATCCACACCCAATTTTCCTATTACTGTTGTCACCCATGAGTTAACCAAAAGCTGTTGGTGTTGTTGTTATCCTAAACTTGTGGGAATTGATTTGAAAAACTGGTTGAAGAACCGAGTTATCGGGCCCATGGTAGAAGAGATAGGTTTTTATGCCTTTGATCATCTCTCTCCGAGTCAGAGAATCTACTGGGAAGTGGTTTTATCCCAGAGAGAGTTCATCTCCATCTATGGAGCTCTGAGAATTCTTGATCCAGCCTGTTGTCGAGACCCATAGAGAGAGGTGAAGCACTGATGGATTGTTCTTGTGAAGGTGTATACTCCCGAGTGGAAGATGCATGTGGGGAATGAGAGTCCGTGAGTAGTGGGCATAAGAAGGCTTCTGGAGAGAATCCTTCTAGATGCTCTGTGTAGTTTTCTTGTAACCTCAGCCTAGTCTAAGATTGCCTTGCCCTGGGTGGAGGTTTCTCCCAGCTCGGGGGTGACCCATTGGTGAGCGTGATGAGAATTGTGGTATAAGGCTGGGACGTTCATGGAAGGTCTTCACGTAGTCAGTGGAGTTACAACAGTTTCAAAGATAAGTATATGCATGTGTTTAATTTCAATTAAAATGCATGTATGTGATGCTTGCACTATTATCATGTATTCCGTTGCAATGATATTTACTGTCAATTCCATTAATTCTATACGTTAGCAATAATTATGTGTTTACTTGGTGTTAAGTCATTTAACTTCATTTAAATGTATACTATATAAGCTTGAGAATGTTTTCGCATAGTAGCATTGCCCGACCGTGGGGTTGATGGTCGGGGACGTTACACCAATGCCTTCAAATGACTTTCCATTCTTGTACTCCAAAATATGTATTCTTCTTTTCCAGGTATTGGAGTTCCATTCACAGTGTAAATCTTTTGTCCATCCATGTGTGCTTAATTTGATCTTCCTTTTAGTTTGTTAGACTGTTCTTAAAGGAACCTTGCTCTGATACAAATTGATGGAATATCCAGCAATATTGAGAGGGTGGGGGTGAATCAGTATTGCCTACTTTTTCTTATTAATTCCATCATTATTAAGCACACGCATTAATTATTCAATTAATAAATATATGATGAACAACAAACCCTTATGAACATAAGATTTTATCGTGGAACCCAACAGTTAGAACCACCAACTCTTTTTTCATTAATAAATTGTTCTTTTACAAAACAATTTTCAAGCTACAACTTGATGGAGAGACTGTCCCCGAGTTTCATCATCTACAACTGAAGGGATGCTTCCACGCCCCATTTACCAACTATGATTGGAAGGAGGCTAAGCCGCCCTAGTTTATCAACTACCACTGAAAGGATTATTCGACACCCTATTTACCAACTACAACTGGAAGGAGATTACGACCCCCTAGTTTATCAGCTACCACTGAAAGGATGCTTCAACACCCTATTTACCAGCCACAATTGGAAGGAGGCTATGACCCCCTAGTTTAACAACTACCACTTAAAGGATGATTTAACACCCTATTTACCAGCTACAACTAGAAGGAGGCTATGACCCCCTAGTTTATCATCTACCACTGAAAGGATGCTTCAACACCCTATTTACAAGCTACAACTGGAAGGAGGCTATGACTCCCTATTTAGTCAGCTACAACTGAAAAGGAAGCACCTACTTCTTTGCAGGCTCCAACCTTCCCTTGCACCACCCAACCACCTTTAATTTCACAATGCAATTCAATCTTTATTTCTCTTCAGTGAATTTGATTCATGCATCCATTAACACAAGTCCTATCATATTTGACCCCATTTTTATTTCGGCTTGTTTTCCCTTAATCCAACCTTCCTCCCTTGATGCAGGTTATAACACTTATACCACTTTTACTCTACTTTGTTCAAGGTGTTTATAAACACACAAGGATACTATCGATTCTTCAACTCTTCTTAGAATCACTAACTGTTGTACTTTCTACTTGTCTGCTGCAACCTATGATTGTATGGTCTTCTGGTTATATGCAATCAAACTTCATCTCTTGCTCTCTAGCTTTTGTCATTTAATCTTCAATGAATCTGCTGCAGTCCAATATAGGTATTCTATATCAAATACTGAATTTCATAATTGTTTCTTTGTCTTCTTTCGTTCTTGATATTCAATAATACATTGGTAGGCCCATTAGAAACAACAATTCTTCTTCTTGAACTCTGCTTTTGTTTTGATCTTCTTATTTGAACTACATAGACACTTTCTTCTCACCACTTTTTCTTGTTTATATAATCTTCAAACTGGGGTGATTTATAATGCATTTGTCCTTTTTTTTGGACCATCACACCTCTTCATTTAACTTAACCATAATCTCTGCAAATACTGCATAAATCGAGTTCTGTTGAGGCGCTTCCTTCAAACCATTTTCATATGACCGACAATGAAAAACCACGGGCTTGTCAACTTAAGTGATGTATTATGTTTTACCTTTATTTCTCTTATTTCATATGACCACAGGCAGTGACCAGGAACTAGGCCAAGCAAGTTCTTGATTGCTTATTGAAATCATCGGTCACATTTTAATCTCCCTAAGAGATGGACGATTCTTGTTTACTTCGGGAATTGGGACTTCACAACTTCCAACCTCTTTACAAATCTACCGAATAACACACTCATGTCTATAATATTCAACGATTGAGAATTCTCCCAAAGTGTTCTTCAGATCGGATGACTCATGTCCACTTCAGGACTTTGGCCTTCAGGACTTCGAGACTTAGGTCATTTGCTGGTGGTGAAAACTCCTGAAGTAAAAAATCCCAGAGTGACGTAAATTGCTAACTTCACTTGTTGATGTGGCACTTCCTGAGTGGTTGCTACGTGTCACCTTGATTCATGGCTTATGTATGCTTAAAGTACCTATGGGACCATAGATGATTTTAGGGGCTAAATTTCGCAAATGGGATAATTTTACATGTTTTTTCCAAAAAAATGATTCGCCAATTTCCAATTTTTTTTAAAACAATTCACCCAAATTCCATAGAATAAAATTATGTTACCTTAAAAATCGCCAAAATTTTACAGAAACTATATTAAATCCTTAGAAAT